>JAODVQ020489406.1:0-10176 GCA_025400075.2 Phenganax stokvisi
GTTAACTTATCGGCGTATGGTTGGAATAGTGTAGTGAAATTATATTCTTTGTCAATGTTTTTGTGTTCCGCACTATTTTCAATACAAATCGATATGAAATACGTGCTGGATCACTGGATTGAATCCAACGAGACAAGCATCTTGAGCGAGGAATTCATCGAGGAACAAAAGTGTGCAAAAGGAACTAGACAAGGAAGGCATGATTATCTTCGGTGATACGAATACAAATCACCAAAGACTGGCTAGAGATCCTATCTGGCAATACTTTTGGATGCAAGTAGTAAGCATCTTAGTATATTTTTGCGAAATTTATAAGTATACACACGTGAGTCTTGCGTTTATAAAATACGCTCGTCTTTTGTCATTTTCATATTAAGTATACATACTAGTGATAAGAGACAAGTCTTTCTTAATAGTTGTGTAGACTTAAGTAGTAGAAAAGGTGGAAAATATTGCTATTATGAGTGCCAGAAACATTGTGTCTATAGTATTCTACCCTAGATCGTCCACATGGTCGTCCTTACTCGGATAGTAAAATATGACCTCGTCGAGAGGAATGTTGTTCCCTATCTAAACAGGATATATCGTACTACTGTAAGTCTATCATACATATAAATTGCAGATGTTTTTCTCCTAGTCACGTATTCAATTTTCTGTAAATATTTTAGGTTTATATTGACTGGGTCCAAATCAATGAGGTCATGACGTCACCAAACGTCTAAAAATGAAAGTGAACCTGATGACACCTTTGTTTGAAAGAAAAGTCTTGGCAGAATCCTCCGTGACAGGAAGGAGCTAAGAAGGGCGACCTGCACTAGATCGTATCAAGGTTGAACTGATCATAGTAAGTTTCTCATTGTTCTATCTATATTGTAACCTTAGTATCTTTGCATAAGTTTTTTTGTATTATAGACACAGAGAATTGGTGTAAGAAAATTTTTGCATTGTTCCCCTAATGCTACTGTATCCACAACACATTAAACACTATACAAAATACCTTAGACGTCAGTCCAAAATAGTGCACTTCATAAATTTAAGCTGTTTTCTATCAACAAATCGCAATGTGTCTAGCCACAATGCAATACTGCTACTTGAAAGCACTAGCTTACCATTTATCCATTCCTGATGAAATTTAGTGACTGCAATAATATTAACGAATTAATTGTGTCTATTTCTTCTAGGGTTTGTCTTTAAAAAAATTCCCTGAAGCCAGCAATGCAGCTATACAAAGCTAAAATGGCCCGAAAATGTTAAGATCTGAGACTGTCAATGCAAAGCTGAGGAAAGAAATTCATTTTAAACTGATTAAGTTTTTTAAGTTGTAACTATTGAAGTACCATCATATTTGTAAATTAATAATGGCTGAGTCTTAATAATTTTGACGGTGTTATTCAGCATTTACAGTATGTTAATTTTATACAATACAAGAACAAATTTGCTCAAAATTCCTGCAGGAAAATTGAAGATCTCGCTCAAGATCCTGCAGGAAAATTTAAGATCTTGCTCAAGATCCTACAGGAAAATTCAGGATCTTGCTCAAGATCTTGTAAGATCTTATAAGATCTTACAAGATTATCCTAATAAGATCTTACTTAAGATCTTAGTAAGATCTTACTTAGGATCCTAAGTAAGATTTCTACCAGGGTTAAGCCTGGTTTGCATAATGTCGTAACTGTCGTAGAGAGAGAGCCACGGTCTTCCTCAACAGTCGACATAGAATAGTTTCAAACTATAATTATTACAATGAAGATAAGGTAATATTTATGTTTTCTCGAATTTCACTTCTAGATAGAATATTTTGATAGATAGAGAGAGAATATTTTGGCCGTTGAGAGATATGGCGACTTTTCGTATACGACAGCTACGACCATACACAAGGAAATCAGACTTCAGGGTCATAGAGCTGATGCAGTTATGAAGAAACTTTCGCAAAGAACGATTGCTAAGAAATTTTTGAGGTACAAGACATTTACCATATCTTAAGTTGAAAAATGTAATCAACGTTTCCTCCTGATTTCACACCAAAAATGTAGCGACACACCAAAATAGTGCACTTACCGTCCAAGAAACATGGATAGAACTGCATGAGCGACATGTGACTTCCAATTGTTGAACAGGATCCGGTGGACCAGGCCCGGTACACAAGCATGAAACTTCCGAAAATTCGCTTTCCTAATTGCAAAACGAATCACTTAATTAACTTTCAACAAAATTAGAAGAATTACAACGATGAAGTAGCAGCCATTCTTAGCAGCATATAAAACACAGAAAAGTGTTGAAGAAACATGGTTGCCCCCGAGATTCTTAAACATGTCTTCGAGGTGCTTAAACGCCAGTGCAAGTAGCTTGAATCGGTAAGGTAACTGTAGTATCACAATAGCAGTGTTCATCATATTGTACTCATGAAATATAGATAGACGACGAAAGACACATTACATGCATACAGTACAAGTCATGCTTGCAAGAATATCAATCAAAAGGGCTTATAGCAAAAACAATTGTTGCATTGCCTTTCTCATAAAATATCCAGGACTCAAAAGTGAGCCAACAGAATGCAAACTATTAGTGGTGGTTGAATTATTAAAAACCCCCCTTGTCTTGCAATGGGCTCTCATCTCATCCGAAAATCTATTCTTTGCTGATCTAAAGATTCGTAATTTCGTAAGGTAACTACTGAGTAGCATAATCCATTTACTTGGTTTGGCGTATACTAGCGTTACAACGGACGACCAAGCAGACCATGCAATTCAAAGATGTTTCTTCTGCTTTCATATAGTAGATTTAAAGCCACCAATTCTTGTTGATGAATATATCATTATAACTTACCCCAGCAATGTTCTGAGCTCGCACTCGAAAATGATATTCGGAATTTGGTTCTAGGCCACTAGCAGAGAAGCAGGTTTTCTCACCAACGTAAACATGACGGAAATCTAAAAACAATAACTACAAATGTGAAATTCATGAAAAATTGATAAGGCTTAGGTTACAATCACAACGCAGTATTGTGGTCACATGCACTTATACATACTCGCACTAACTTTGTTAAAGTAATTAATAATTACCCTTTCTCATGTTATGCGATCAGGCCTTAACAATAGAACCTTCTCCGTTTACAAATATGTAATATTTTAACTCTATTTTCGAATTTAAAAAAACGAATGCAAAATTCTACAGCACCTTTTTCTCCAGCTGCTTTCATTTGAACATTGTAACGTGTTATAGCAGCACCACCATCATAAGACGGAACATCTGAGCAAAATTTGTCAGATTTACTGATAATTCGTGAAGAAATAAAAGAAGCAGTAGCGGACACTTTGGGGGGGGGGGGGCAGGGGGGCTTGAGCCCCCCAATAATTTCGAGAGAATGTACCACGTAACAAAGATTACAGCCATTTAATGTAGTTGCCGTTGCAATATTCATTTCTGAATTCTGTTATTATATTATATTTACACTCAGATGGCACAGTATACATACACATTAACGAAAACAAATTTGCCACAATTTTCGGATAGTACACAGCGGTATATGTTTAAAATTTAGCCCCAGGCCCCCCAATATTTAGTGAAGTGTCCGCCACTGAAAAGAAACGTAGTTGATATTATAGCATCTGCACGCATGGAACGATTGGGGTACAGAGTTTTGCAAAATTACATATCAAGTTTTCTACACTTATATAGTTAAAATCATTATCAAAAAGTTGCTATTCAAGTGTAGGAATTACACAAGACATGTATAATCATTTACAGCGTTCGTGCACATATCAGGCAAACGACGTTTCGCCTTTAAATCGAGTTGGTATAGTCTGCATTACGGTGTAACTAATGAATAACACATGTCAGTAATTGTTTTTATGTTACGAGTGAGATGCCACAATGTCAGATGTAGCTACGTGGTTTCGCTACTGGAGGTAAACAGGTATACAGTAAGCATGTACAAGGAGAAAGCAAGAGCATAATTACCCCACTCCAGTGCAATGAGAAAAGGTTGAGGTTTGCTATATCTTGCGTAACGTGCTGGAGAAGGTGAGTGTGGAACAACTGGTAATGTTTTGATACTTGTCACTTTGGACCACTAAAGAAAAAAGTAAACATAGTTTTATAAAGTTTGGTAATCAGGCCCTCCTTTTCAAAGTGAACGGGTCACCGAAATAGTAAAAGTCATAATTTCCTTCAGCTACTCTAGTCGAACGGAAATTATTAAACAGTCACACGCTGTATAGCCGATTAACAACCGGCAGAGTATTTTAAACACAGTATGGCTGTTCGACTTACGCAAAAAACCTGGCTGCAATGGAAAAGAGCCTGCCGAAATAACGACAGTCGACAGTCAGTCAATGTGTGTGAATTTAATCAACTTTTCCAAAAGTCAAAAATAATTCCAGAGAAAAAAGATGAAATGGGGAAGATAAAAGTAAGAAAACGGTTTTCATCTACATTACGTTAACACAAGGCATAATCGAAATAAACATAATCATATAAAATTGTAGAGCGTAGCCTTTTCTGAGGATGAGCTTTGCCCAAAACGTCAAATCGCTATGATTCCCTGCTTCCGCCAGGACGTCGCCCCTTTTTACTTGTTAGTTTTTTCGGCTAGCATTTTAGTCGCTTATTCCACCTTGTTTGATTGCTCGCCTGTTTGTTCGTGTTTCGTCTATAAGGAGCATCTCATTTCAGGAAATGATGAACAGAGCTTAAATGAGCATACTATACACCAAACTCACACTATATGCCAAGGTCCAATAGATAAAAGTTAGTTTATAAATAATTTTCAAAATGGAATGTTTAGGATCTGGTCTATTAAATAACTACTCGTCTATTTGTTGATGTATTTCTGGAAATGCAAACTTTTGAAGGATTCAAAGTTTTACGTGCGTGAAAAAAATGCAAAAGTGGAATGCAGTTTTTGTAGCAAAGTGGCGTCTATCTGATGACAGTAAGTATCGCAATTCCGCTTATGTGATACTATACTACGCAAAAATTGTAGCACGCAAGTTTTCATCAGGGCCAATCTAGTAGCAATATTCAAATTCAAGCTGAGTCTATCAACTGAGTCCATGACATGTACCAGTGGACTAACAATACACATGCACCGGCCTTTTTCTATCCAGGTGCATTCTCATGCACATAAAACTTTACTGCAGGGCAGACACAGAGTACTTTGCTAAATCCAGCTGCAAAACAAATCATACCTGACTTTTAAATTCAGAGGACGAACAAGCGACTCGAACTTTGTAGGCATGGCCAGGGAGAAGATCTTGAAGTTTGAAGGATGTTTCCATACCTGAATAGACCTCTCGAAATGAATCACCTATAAAGAAATCAATGACTTTAACAGGACTATTCATGATAGCTGAAAAGAACGAAATGTAACAGTGTCGAGAAGTTGCAATTCGCCATCAAAAGCTCTAATATTCTGGTCTAGTCTTCGATGAAGTATTATTGAAACTATAATTGCGACAATGAATGACATTAAATACACAGAAAATTTTACGAACAGATTCAATGAACTCAAAAACCTTAGAAATTACATGAAATCATATAATCCGATATCGCAGTTTATCTGCATCAGAAGTGCAGCAAAATAGCAGACCAAACCTTGAAACACACGCGAATAACGGTTCAAAGAGAATACAAAGAAATAATGAGAAGTAAAAAATTAAAAGCAGAGACGTACCCAACGAGCATCATGTACAATAATATATATAGTAATATTGCTGATTGCATTATTGAGGCGGGTTTCTTTCACTTGATGTACTGCGTGCTGTATTTAACATTATAACACCAGGCATTAGATACCACACTGTTCCTAGATTGTAAGTGGATATAGCCCATGCAATTAAGAAAACCGTCTCAGTCACGGGCGATTTTTGCTGCCATTTTTGCTCCTCTTAGCGTATGTGATCGAGTACGTTGACTTGCGAATGTATTAGCAGAATTGTTGGACCAAGTACATTCGCCATTTATCCACTTTATCACACCGTGCAACACGAGAAAAATCAAAAACCACCTGATGGCGTGAGAGCGTCATCCGTGAAGCTATCTATTCCTGAACAAACAACGGCTTAATATTTTTCTTATAATAAACTAGTATAAACTACATATGATATATATGCCTTATTTTTGAAAAATCTTGGAAGAATTTACGCAAAAAGAAAAAAATTCTGCAGGCGAGCTAACATCATCGGTGTGTCTGTTCGATCACAGCTTTCGAATTCAACAAATCGCTACTGCAACGCCCAAAAGATGTGCACTTAGGTAACAAGTATATATATCAACCAAATTACCATAGCCATTGTCAAGTTCAAGACTAAAATTCAAAATTTCGCTTCCACCATTATCGCTTGGTGCAACTGGAAGAAAAACCAATATTAAAAAAAGGATGTCAAACATACAAGCTTAAAAGAATAGCATATTCCGTCGTTATTCTATTCCTCGCTCAAATTCCGGAGTAGCGTTTGGAGGAGTTGGGAAAAATGGAAATTCTCTACTTCCTAAAGGTATTCAACATGAGTCGAGGTTTGTTATGTTTAAAACAAGCATGAACAAAGACATACCCCAGGATACGACAAACGACTTTGTGTGAGCTTTTCCTTCCAGAATTGGAGGCAACATACGACCTATCAGTAAAGAATATTGATGTTAAATCAATGTACTGCACATAAAGCGCAGTTTGTAATTACTATATCTCGAATACTATGGACACCCTGCCCTCCGAGGAAACTTTAGCTTGGGTTGAGACGATAAAATTGCAAATGTTGTTTGGCACTTTGGCTCAACAACGCTCGATAGCGCGTGGTAGTCCAGACAAACTGTTTACATGGACACAATTCGTTCATGCATCAGCAAGAGTTATCCTCTTTTGTAAACAAAGTTACCGTGCCCTCACGGGACCATACTAGCCAAGGCGACTTTCAAACTTTGCATGTAAACACTTGCGTTTCAGCTGCTAAACACAGCTGTTTCAATTAAAGTTGTCTTTCAAAACCTTAAATGTTAAACTCTAAACCGGCAAATGGCGAAGTGTTATTGCTTTGATATATCGTGAGATTGCCTTTCTAGCAAGCACATAAATCAACTCATGTGGAGTTATATTGTAATCAATGAGGATGATGAATATAATCCTCTTAAATGTATAGTACAAGGAGAAAGAAGCTCGACAACACAGACAAGTAACTAATTTATCAGCAACACCGAACGTTTTGAAACTCTGAAACGATAAAATACATTTGATGTTCATGCATAAGGTTCTCACTAGTGCTACTATGACATTGCATATACATGTATATCATTGTAGGGTTTTAAGTGAAAATTGCAAATTGGCTACTAGACAAGTTTATTGTTATGGGTGCAGTTACTTGTACTCAACTTTAAGGTTCGAGTCTTTTGAGTTTATGTACACGTACACTCTTTCACTGCAAAAGTGTAGATTCCTACTAGTACGTCTTATGTCTTTATTGATCGTCAAAATTATGTCTAGAATCTCTAAGTACAATATTTTGACTCACCTGGTGCCTCACATTTCGTTGAAAATGAAATCGTATCACTCCACTTGCTTTCACCTTGAGCATTGATGGCAGACAGCTATACGCAAATATAGATCGATATAAGTATCTGATTCTTCAATGACGCCGTGCGTATCAAAAAGTTCAATGAGGAAAGAGCATATGACCACAGATTTTGACCGAGATCCGCCATGTTTTTATATGAAGTGTAGTGTTTGGCATGGAATAATATACATGCACCGTTGTCACACTAGAAAATGAACAAATCGCCTGGACAGAGAAATAACCTCAGAAGCACAAACCTCTGATTTGAAAACGGTATGAACAAAGTTTACGACGTTTTAGTCGTCTGAACTTGTCCCCTTGTTTATTCGTCAACAGATGATTTTCGCAGACGACTTGCTCGACCACAAAAACATCTATTAACCGTCTTCAATCGACGTTAGTCGATCAAACACAAGACCATTTGTCCGTCCATGCGATTTCTTCATTTCTAGTGTGGAAACATAATTTCGCCATATATTTGTGGCAATTATATACGCATGCACCGCATTGATTTGCGAAGATTTTCAAGTCTCAGGCACAGCATTTAAAAGTTCTTCAAAATTACAGATCAATATGTCGATATTTCAAAGTGAAAAGATACGAAGTTTTCCAAAGCAGTTCAAAATTACTCGCGTCGTCGACCTATGTTGAAAAAAATGTTTACAAAACGGAACAACATTGCCGCTATTACAGTAATGCTCAAGTAAGTACTATTTGAGCTCGGCCAACACAGGAAAAAATGTTATGTTTCCAGCACAAAATTTGTCGAGCGCGTTGGTTGACTCGACTGTTGAGAAATTTTGTGCAACGTAAACAAGGTGAACTTTGTGTATACGAGGCAAATCATGTTTTTATTTTGAGTCACAGAAAAAGCTTCCTCGCGTGAGATTCGCATATACACTGCTATAATTACAAAATATTCTCTTCTTCAATGCTTGTATTTTTACAATTAAAATGGTCAGTTCATTCAGCTCGCTTTGTAAAATCCGAAAGTCTCAATTGTTTATAAAGTATCTTACAATTAATGAACTTACTCTGAACTTGTACGATGTACTTCGTTTTAAGTTATCTTTAACAACACATGTCTGGTCCATTCCCCGGTAAACAGGCAAGAAACCATAACCCTGTTTAAACATAACATAGAAGTTATTTTTTAAGGTGGTAAAGTGGAAGACAGTCGTAGATATACGACTGGAAACTTGGTCAAAATCATTTTATTTTTCTTTCAATCACGCTGAGGCAACAAACATAGACTGGAATCAAACTGCTAAAGCAAACATGGTGTTGAAATATATATATATCAATAAATATTTAAAAAACTTTCCTCCACTGCTAACTGACAAATCGGGAATATCACGCCTGCATATCATACGAGAACGAGGCTTGATTAGACAATTATACTGTAAGGGCTACTTTCCACTGTCGTGTTTTTCACATGCACACATACATAAACGTTTACAAACTATACTGCGAAAAGGATTGCTTAAAATTTGGTGTTTTAGATGAATTCGTATCTATCCCTTGAAGTGTTTCTAAAAAAACTACAAAATGTCGAAGGATTTAAACTTTTGTGTACGAGAGAAAAAACGCCATGCAGTGGAAAATGCAACCCTAACTAACATGAAATGCGCACAGTTCATTGATTTCTATATAACTGGATTGCGTATCTGTATATGTCAGCTGTCAAAATTTTGAAGCCATCGCGGCCATCTTGGTACTCCAAATTCGTGATTTTCGCTGGCTTCACTTTTGCAGCCGAATGCGCAATCCAGTTATATAGAAATCAATGGCACAGCTACTGATTGGTAAGAAAAAATATAATATTGTTCTGTATACCTTAATTTCGTCGTCCATTTGTAGCATGTATTCCGTTACCTCAGCTGAAAATTCCGAAAAATATTTTGGTGAGTTCCAAACAAAACGAAAGACGCAAATAGAAGTTACTGTACCAGCAGCTCAAAAGACTAAAGATTGCAAATGTGTGACAAATAGAAAAAAAAGCCATTTTAAAGAGTTTTTATGCCCCATAACACATTAAGTCGAAGATTGATATGAAAGTCCATAGAAGTATTATCCCTATTTTAAATTGTAACAATATATGCTCGCATGAAAAAGCAAACGATGCAGTAATGACACAAGGCCCAAAGTAAATTTTAAACAAGCCACAGAAAAAAATGAAGAAACAAGGAAGTGCGGAGTGACCACAGTCCTCCTTCATTTACATACCACCATTAGCATCTGGCTTCGTCCAAGACAGTTGCAAAGTATTGGCAGTTGCTTGAAGTAATGATGGCGGATCAGGTGTTGATGGAACCCCAGCACTTGAAGTATAATGAAGCTCTGCACTAAATTCACTGTTGAAAACAAAAATGAATATTTTTAAAATGACTGATGCCGTTAAGGATGTGAAAGGAGAAAAATTCGTCGCTCAAAACAAAGGAATTCTCAGCTATACACGCGTAAAAATCATCATGCTGCAATGTTGATAAGAACGATGCAGTAATGTTGTGCTGCATCCTATCGTTCACACTTGTTAACAATGTTTTTCAGCACTGTTACACCAGATTAAAAATGAACAGTATTGTTCAATATTGTTGACAACTGTAAACAATAGGTGCAGCACAACATT
>JAODVQ020489511.1:0-10175 GCA_025400075.2 Phenganax stokvisi
ACACACACACACACACACACACACACACACACACACACACACACACACACACCACTCACGTATTCATTCTCAAGTACTAATACTCACTGTATACTTCAGCCCAAACATGTCTAAGCCACGAGCTGTATTCACTATGTGTGTGATTCCCTCCTCTTGCAAGAAGTCTCGGTTCATGACGGCTTTAAAACCGCCGTGCCAGAGTCCTCCTACCCCTTCTCTCCTCTCTTCTATACAACTGGGGACTTTTTCTCTGCCCTGAGCAAACTCGATAGCCTGCATAGTGTGAGAGTATAAAGAACACAGGATTCCATATGGCCACATAGAAAACTGTGAGACATGAAAGTGACAGTGAGAAAAAGGGACAACAAAACTATACCGATCACCTAAAAACACATTGAACCCTGAAAATGTGCACCGAATGTGAGACCCACATGTTGAGAAACATGGAGCTCATAAATGATTATTGTGTACTAAATGACTGAAAGAAGGCTCATAGAAAGAAATACACCGGCACAGCAGCAATCAATCACTATACCAAAGCATAAGATAGTAAATAGTTATACAGTGGACAAAGCCATCCTTTGCACTATATCCGTGCATGCCTCTACCTTACGCGTGATTATTATATCCTGCTCTAAGGGATAGTGAGAGAGAGAATTGAGTTATTTTCATACGATTTTGGGAGACAGTACAGTTTCCATGCAACTGTCATTATTTCAAGTTTTGGGGGAGAACATAAGCAAAAAACCACTGCCATCTGTTGACTCTACAATAATGTGGGTCAGTACAGGCATCCAATAGCATCTATTATACAGTCTGTCACTAGTCAAGCAATCTATGCTGCAGATTTAGCGAAATAGGCAAAGTATTTGTTCGGGCCTTATTTTGCATGGCCACGTGTGTGGTGTTGGGACTGAAGGAAATTGATACGTGAGATTGTTTGGGGATGAATAGAGACAATAAATGGCTTTTGTTATAGATATCAAACTACACCTATTATAAATTCTTAGACTATTAGGATTTTACTTAGCAATACGCATGCACTCGCGCGGTGATTTTTTTACGCAAGAGTTCAAGCCCTAATCGCAATGCGCAGAAAATGAATTTTAAGGTGTACTGATGTTTCAACCATCTGTGCTCCTTTAGCTCTGTTAGTTCCACGGACCTTGAGGAAGCAATCATCGTCCGGAATGCTCTCCGCGGTGTGTTTATTCAACAGCTTGCTGCATCCCACGCAAAAATTGGCCTTCAGCGGGTGCGGCTTGAACGCTGAGCAGACGGCCTCGCCGGAGAGATGGATCTGGTCCAAAAGATCTTTATTAGTAACTGGCATTTTTCGCAGTATGACACAAACGCACAAGAGGTAAAGCGACCCCGCCTCCCTCTCCGTACGTGAGAAATAATAATTAATATCGATCGACACACGCGTAATAGAGGGGCGTGGTTTGAGCGACACTCAATTTCCGTTTCATTACCAATAAGTGCAGCATTGTTGTGCTGTTTCAGAATTCGCACACACAAAACACGAGTCGCCGTTGTGTGCTTTTGGCATGGGCTAATAAACCAGAGATATAAGCAGGACACAGATGCTGCATTGTAGGTTACGGCATTGTCGTACAGTGATCGGTAGACAGTCGTCGGTCGTCGTGGTAGCTCGGCCGCTGCCGATGCTGAGGACGCCTCTCTGTGTCCGCGGCACCACGCACCAGAGCTAAAGAGAGGGCCACCCACCTCTGGCCCAGAGAGACACAGCTCTCGTTTTGATGTCTGGACTGACCGAGGCGAGCTTTCCCATCCCGGCAGAGCGGCAGAGAGACTTGGTCGGTGGTGGACACCTGAGGGAGCGGACTGAGCGTCTCTTCGCCGTGGACGTTGTCCTAGTAGCGCCACCAGCGGTAGGTGCGGCGGCGCCTGGTTCGCAACGACTGCAGAAAGACTGTTGGGTCACTGTAAGAGGAGACGGCGCTAACACAGAGAGAGCAAAGGTGCGTGAGAGCGAATAAAGAGAAGAGAAACAGGGCTAAGTGAGTGCGGTTGTTGCATAATAGTTGACCCGCATCCCGCCGCCTTTGTCTCGTACCCAGCCCCGTGCATCGACTGCCGCTACGCTGGGTATGGGAAAGACGAATCTCGTGAATTACAACCGCCAGCGATGGAACCCAAAACGTTCCCTCGCTTTCCCAACTGAACCTGCTGTTTCCAAAAAGCAACAAACAGTTTTCCTGCCACCGTTTCAGTTGCATATTTATCTAACTGGCCACTTTCTTAGCTGGCTAAGCTGTATACAGAAAAATTTACTCTCTTTTTCCCTCCCTCTCTTTCTCTCTCCTACAGTGCTATATCCAGGCACAGTGCTCACCAGTCGCAGTAAGACAGTGCGAAGTTGATCAGCAGTTAGTGGACCAGTTGTTGTCTGACACTAGTGTACTCAGGGATAGTATCGAGATTGAGTTCTCCACTGCCATTCTACCCTGTTCTTCCCTGACTGCCCTGACTGTCCAGGGAACGAGTGAGACGGCTGTTCTGGAAACTTTGGAACGGATTCGAACCGTCATGGCTCCTCCAGACCTCCCCCAACCACAACCGTTTTCTTCATCATCGACCGCCTCTTCTCTCTCTGTATCGAGACCCCCTCCCACTACCGCTGGATACTTCTCCCCTACCCCCTCGTCTCTCCCCGCCACCAGTCTTGCCTCAACTGACCCAGACAGAGGGTCCCTACAGAGACAGAGGGTGTCACCGCATCAGTTCCCCGGCGTACCAACCCCCGATCCTTCCCAATTATTGAGAGTCCTCCCCTCCTCCTCAGCCACCACCGCCACTGCTGCCACTGCCGGTGACAGAGAAAAGATATTAAAGATGATAAGCCATGACATTGAGCGGGCAAAAGATGGCGAGGTGGTGGCACGAGGCGTCGACAGCTCCCACCGCGAACAGCGAATTACATATTTCCTGAATCTCAACTTCCCCCGAGAGAGGATTGAAGCTGTGATGGACTCAATGGGTGCATGGGCAGACACAAACGACATCCTTGAGAGATTGAATATACTGAACATACCGGCTCCGCGGTCCATGGCCTTGCCTAATGTAGCTAGGAAGGTAGTGGAACCACCTGTGATAAACTCTTGTGAATCTCGGAGACCTGTCGTCATTGATGGCAGCAACGTAGCCATGAGGTACAGTACAATTCTCTGCTCCACCTTCTCCTCCTCCTCATGATCATCTCCCTCTTCTTTCTCCACACCCCTCCTCTCCCTCATAATATACACACTTATTCTCTCTCTGTATAAATGCTTACTTTTTCTTATTCGTCCTTTCTCTCATCTCTGTTCTCTTTTGCTTACTCTCTCTCTAGCTATATCTCTCTGTGTCTCTCCCCCTCTAAGTCGAACTGTCTCTGTCTGCGTGACTCTTGAATGCGAATGTTGTCATACAAACCATGTGTTTCAACAAAACACGTCCTCTGCCTCCCTGCAGTAGATCCGCCACTTGTCCGCCCACTCTGTTACCCAGTTTTCAGCTTACCTCTTCACTGTTTCCATAACAATCAGTGACCTCTGCTCTAGGCTTATTGCTAAGGCTTAAAGAATGTATGTACAAAGTGTACACGCTAATGCTCTCTGTAAGATTACATATGGAGTGAACATTACCATAGTGTAATGGTTACTTACTGTTTGTACGTAATGCATAATTAGTTACGTATGTAGTGCTATTATGTGTAGTTTTCCTTTAGGAGTAAGAGGGTTTGTCCCTAAATTCTCCTTCTCATTAGTGCGTTCTTTGGCTATGTAACCTCCTATGAAATGTACCTTTGTTCCATCCGGTTTTAGAGGTTTACAGTGGAACTCCCCTCTATGTGGCTTGTTACTTGAGAATGGCTGTTTAAGTGAGCTGACTGGATTTCAGGTGCATGCTTGTTTAGTGAGCCTGCTGCATTTCAGGGCATACCTTTTAATAGAGGGGACATGTATACTCTCTGTTTTAAAGCCACTGGCCTGTCTTGTGGAGCTGGCTACATTTCAGGATTTGTGTTTTTGCGTAGTATCAAGCCATTGGCTGGTGTAGCTGTTCAGTGAGGTTGCTGGATTGGAGAAGGCTCCACTGTAATATAATGTATACACTGCGCCTATAGATTCAATGCACTTTTGCACCCAAATAAAACCCATGTGTTATGTATGGTCTGTGTAAAAAACAACTATTTTTTTCACTTGTCCTCTAAATAGCATTCTGGTGTGGTCTCAGTCTTCTACCGCTCCACACTCCCCCTTCTCCCTTTCCTCATAGTACATTACATTTAGCATAACTTAATACTTTAATTCATGTACAGTCCTTATGTACTGTAGTAATCCCCCTTCGAATAAGTACATTATGTATGTACAATATTTCCGCTACGCTAGAGTTTAGTGGCATTTAAATTTTTTTATTTTTGTGGTATGGAACACTGAGGGTCGTGCCACACCAACTACGCTAGAGATGTGGTATATAAATCCAGAGTGGTGGCTTTTAAAACAGACATAATTATGTAATAATAGAGATTTTAATGTACTATGTAAATTTATGCATATTTATCTTCCCATTGTGTAGTAATCACCTTTGCTCTATAACAATTCCCCGATATTAGGTGGGCAGTTTCAAAGAGTAGTGGGCGAAGTCTCTTGATATATAGAAAGGGCTGCATAATAAAAGAGAGTAATTGGTGTGAGTAGGCCAGGGTTGCAAGTTTGGTCTACTATAGTAGACCTACTGGCTCCACTGATAGACTCACACTTTCAGTTTCACGTGATAAGGTTCCCTGGGCTTGTGTACGCCTTTCTACTAGGGGCCAGCTGGTGGGTTGGCTGCCTATGCATACTATCATGCCAAGTTTGTATCAGCAGAGCAATGTAGCATGAGATAATGCTATTGTGAAGAGTAAGTGTTAGTGAAAGTTCAGAGCAAGAAGGATGTTAGCCATATAGGGGGACTGGTCACAGTATGTATAGTTGAAGCCCAAAGAAATAGGCGAGGTGTCCTTTTCCTGTCTGGCCCATTCCCTTGTGCATGTTACCAATGTACAATGTACTACAACTTAGTATGTAGCTATAATATAGTGTGTGAGGCTTTGCCCGTCCATTCAGCCCTGCCGCACCACTCTGCACCACTCTATGATGGGGGAAGGCCTGGACATGTTAATGCATACATAAAGTGCTTTATATCGGGGTTGCCAAAGTTTGTCACGGGAAAAGTATGGTCCTCTATGTAGTACATAAGTACGTAGCCGAGTGTGTGTATTATACATTCCTAGTATATACTGCCATACATTAGTAGTTGGAATGTATACATTGTCTTACATTGCAATACATAATATGTATTTGTGATATCTGGTTATGTAGGCAGACCCATTGGCTAGGAAGCAATGTGGCATAATGTAATATCCTTTGTATGATCTCATTTTACTGGGACTGAGCTAATAGCATTGGAACTTCTATTACTCATACTATCCAATACTATCATCGCTCTATAATAATGAATAGATATAAATTTACACAAATTTCACTTCCTTCTGAAGTATGTACTACCAGGATGTGGGTTTGATATTTGACCCTCTCTTCCATGTTAATTGATTGGGACACTTCTGGAGGTGGTCTCCACCTCAAAATATAATAACATTATATTATGTAGAGGAGCTGGTCCCAGAACTTAAAAGAGCTGGAGATACTGCGTACTTGTACGTGTAGCGTTAGAGAGGTTCACCACACTGGTCCAATGTATATCATGTACAGTCTTATAATAATATTACATATACATACGTATACACAGCAGCTCCAGCTCTATGATAGCCTTATGCAATGAGTTGAATTCTTTGGGAATTGGAATGATGCCAAAGTCATTCACGAAGCTTTGTGATTCATTTGGAAGCTGCCATTATGCAATAGTGTATAATGCATTCTACAAATGTATTGGGGATCCTCTAAAAAAGTGATTTTTAGAGCATTGATATACAGAGAAGTGTGAACAGAGAGAATGTGTGTAATTTCATTTTGTGTCCACTCCTTCCATCCGTGTTGCCTTGTATCAACACTTTGTCGTGCCACTGCGTGCAACAGTGCTGCTGATCAGGCAAAAGTGCATGCTTAATTACAACCAGACAAAATCATACTATGTAAATCGTGAATAACATTATGGAGTTACGGGCGGGCTCCGGCTATGTTGTACAGTGACCTGGGTTAAAGACCTGCTGGATGACTGTTATATGATCTCTTGTGGTTTCTTACAGGAAAAAAGCACTATATATGTACTGAGCTGGAGATTCCTTGTTCTTTGATCTTGGGGATTTCTATCCTATAGACCTTTTTATAATGGGAAAGAGCTCTTTCGAGTGACTGAGTTTTGAGTGATTGAGTTCGTTGTATGGCATTTTCAGTATGTAGTAATGTATTATGTACACTTAGCAGGTATACAGTGGGTAATGAGTTGTTGAATGGTTCTGGTCACACTCGCAAATAGTGAACTTTGACCACCACTTAGAGGATTTTTAGAGACGCTACTGAACTGATGTTACTGTACCATGTCTCCTACACTCCTGCTCAGAGGAATTGTAGCCACCAACCATTGAACTGCTCAAAATTTCACAAAAAAGAAATTTGAACCATGGCTAAGCTAGTATTTATCAATCAGGTCGTTCTGTGGGGTTGGCAAGTCAAAGGTGTTCAATGGTTGATTTCCAGGAAATGTGTTTTCAGAGTTGTGTGGTATGCACATAGTGGTTGTAGTAGTTACTAATGTCATAGAATAACGATAGAGCTTTTGTGGTGGTGGAATGTAGTAGTAATGATGATTGTACAATGGCATATAGTTCAGTGCACGGTAGAATGGCTGAGGACAGGGTGTGCCTTGGCTAGAGTGGAGAGAGACATGTTGTAACCGAGACTCTCGCACGAGAGAAATAATCCACAAAATTGCTATTAGCTGCAGTGCACGTCCTCCAGCAGCAATAGAGAGCCTTTTTGTGTGTGAAACTTCTACTGACACCTCTAAATAAAGACACAATCGAAATAACTCCTCTCTAAAAGGACACACCTGAAGGTGTCAATGGCTAGTACTTCCCTATCATTCTAATACATTTGCAACCTTCAAAATGAGGACCTACACATAGCCTCTATAGGAAAGAGACATTGTATGTAATCTCAGATCCTGACGTATGGAAGGTCTATATACTACTAGTAGATGATGCATACTTAGGTCGTTTTGCCTTGTTTGTCTAGAACTTACCGTGTCACTCTACAATAGTTTTCCACTGTACGTCTCCCGGACTACTTTTAAAGACTCCAGATTATTAGTATACTATACTATAGTGAAGTGTGTAGTGCTTTCTATATGCGTGTACCTTCGATATGTGTTCCTACTACACTACGTGAGAATTGTATGCGTACTGTGATGTGTACATACAGTGCCGGTGTAGCATGTGCATATTGGGCTAAGGAGAGGGTGGTCAACAATTTGACTTTGTGTCTGTTTGTTTGTCAGTTGGTGTTGTCAATTCTATTAGTGAAACTAGTTCTTTGCCTTCACTTTTCGTGTCACCTACGACTTTCCTGTTCATGTAAACACACGTTGTTCGAGATGTACTGCGTCTGGCTACGTGTTCTTTTTGTTCAAGAAACATTTTCTGTACCTTTTCCTTGCCTACTTTCCTCTGTCATGTGCCTTCACTTGCATTTTCACCCCCTCTCGTTCCTCCTCCTCTCCCTCCCTCGTTTGCTCGCCTCCTCCGTCTCTCCTTTCCTTCTCTCCTTAGGACTTTGCACTCCTTTGCTCTACTCAATTCTCTGTACATTCGTAATAGTTAAACTTCTCTATGGGGTGTTACTTCTACTTTGAATATCACCGTATGTATACATATATTATACGTACTTTGTGCGAGAATTATATGACTCTGTACGATGTTTTTATTCCTTGATTCTCTTTACTATGTACCTGGTATACAGTATGTAGTATTCCCGCAAGACCTTCTCTGTGTATACATATACACAATATGTTCTCTCTACCCACCTAACTCACTCACTCCTCATTCTCTCTCTCTTTCTCTCTTTCCTCTCCAGACACGGCAATGGAAGAGTGTTCTCATGCAGAGGGATACAGATAGTGGTGGACTGGTTTCGTCAGAGAGGACATGAAGAGATCACGGTGTTCGTGCCGCAGTGGAGAAAAGAGACTCCACGTGCCGAGTACCCCATCACTGATCAAGAAATTCTCAACCAACTAGAAAGAGAAGGAATCCTCAAGTTTACTCCTTCACGGAGAATCGGGAACAAAAAGATTGTCTGCTACGATGATCGATACATCGTCCGACTCGCCTACGAGACGAACGGAGTGATAGTCTCAAACGATAATTTCAGAGATCTTGCTGAGGAGAACGACAAATGGAGACGTACCATCGAGCAGCGGTTGATCATGTTTCAGTTTGTCAAAGACTTTTTCATGCCTCCCGAAGACCCGCTAGGGAAGCACGGTCCCTCGCTCGATCAGCTGCTGAAACTAGAACCAAACAAATCATCGTCCAAGTCTGGAGCTCCGCAGGACAACTCCGGACCGACTGTGTGTCCATACGGAGAGAGATGCACGTTTGGAAGAAAATGTCGATTTGCTCATCCAGAACGGGACAACAGATTAGATCCTACCCTTCTTGCCTCACGTAGCCCAAACACTTCTCCCACTCCATCTGACAAGCGTGTCGGACTGACGACAGAAGATGTTGTACAAACAGACAGTACTAATGGACACTTGAGCGATCATGGATCTCCTCCATCAGGTCAGCCACTACCGTCTTCACATGCCAGTCCCCAGAAACCGAGGACATGCCCTGCCCCACACTCCGATGTGGCCTACAACCACACCCCTCTACCTCACACCTACTCACAACCTCATCCCACGCCCTCTTTCTCCTCTCAACACCTCCAGTCGGACTCTCAACACTATTCCCACTCTCAACCTCACCAACTGAGAGATTATGGCCCCGTCCCTCAGGCGCCTCACTATCTCAATATACCTGGCAGCCACGGAAGCTCTCTCTCTCCTCCACCTCCACACTCTTCTGCTCTCCAAACCACTCCTCTTCATTCGGCTGCCTCGACTCCCGGCGGAGGAATGACAAACTATTCTTCTCAAAATTTCCCCCTCTCTGCTCTTTCCGTGCCACATCCTCGAGATCAGAGACTGTCTAATGGAACTATTGCAAATGGCGGAGATCATCCAGTGGTACAACCTCAAAATCCTCACGCCGCTCTTGTACCTCGCGGGAGTATCAGTTACCAACATCATCCTCCTCATCAACCACCACACCATCCTCAGCACGATATAGGGTATTACCGGCCGCCGCCTCCTGCAGCTCACGCCCAGTACCACCCGGCCGCTAATGCTGCAACCTATCAACAGCCAACGAACCATCACTACAGTGGGGAACAGTTGCCGTCTGCTTCTCATCACTCCCCAGCTCGTAATCCCCAAGTGGAGTACCCCACACCGCATGGAGGTACTCACATACCCCACCAGTCAGTAGCATCCTACCAGAACGTCCCTCCCTTGCAGAATGGACACTATTTCCACGATCCCCACTCTGGTGCACCGCTACACAATCACTTCCCTCATCACAGAGTGGTGGAGCCGTCACAGACACCGACTGCTGCTGGTCACCGCCCCGGACCACGTGCTGCAAGCATGTATGGTGATATGGGAATGAGAATCCAACAACACCACCAGCAAGATGTGGCGGACAAGTTTCAGAGCAGTCAAAGCTCTCCGGATCTCTACCGTGAGGCTAGGCCCAACCAGCCAATGAGCCAGCAACAGCACCATCATCACAAACCATCTATAGCAACCGATGGAGATATCAACTGGGCTCTATTCAAGGAAGCTCAGCGTCGTCTTCCCGACCAGGAGGGTAGGATCATGAAAACCATGCTCCAACACCCTCACGCCGACCTAGAACAACTGGTCGAACTGATCCAGAAACCGTCCTGGTAGTCATGGTAACTTCTTCCTCTACACTGTCACTACTACATACTATGATAGACCTTTGACTTATCCATTTGTTTCACTCTCCCTGTTTTTTTTGTCTTTTCTCATTTTTATATAGCTGTTTAATAGAATCGTGTTTCCCCTCCGTCCTCTTCTTGTCTCTCCCTCTCTCTCCCCCC
>JAODVQ020489619.1:0-10174 GCA_025400075.2 Phenganax stokvisi
TGTATATATAAATATATATATATATATATATTTTTTATCATATATATATATATATATATATAATAATAAAAAACAAAGATTCGATCTTAAAATTTTATTGTATGGCTACACTGTGTTTCACGTATTTTTTACGATCTTCAGGCGCTGATAACGCACTTGAGAGTCATACGCTGAAAACGCACTTGTCAAACTAAGGTCTAAGAAAATAACAAATTACAAAAAACTCATAAGTTTATTCGCCGGGTGGTCTTTTTAATCCATTTTTCAACTATGCAGTCCAAGTCGACGTTGTCAGTTATATCTTTTTCGCAGTTCAGCAAAATCAAGTTATGCAATCGATCGTCATTCATAGAATTGCGCAAAGCTGTTTTCACAATCTTCAGCTTGCTAAATGTTCTCTCATTCTGAGCCACCGTCACAGGAGCAGTTAACGCGAGTCTGTAGACTCGGTTGGTTAAAGGGAAAATGTCCTTTTTCTTCTCTGCTTCTGCTGCAGCGTCAGCCATGGATTTAACTGGTTTGATGTTTCCTTTATTCATGACCACGTTGACGAAGACCTCGAATTCGGAAGCAAACGCAGCTTGGTCTGGTGCTGTTCGTGGGAATAGGCTTAATAGTTCATTCACATCTGTTTTTCCGTGATTAGGACGCAAAGGTGGACGGAGGACTATAGAAAGCGCTTTTACCTTCTTAAGGCTTGTATTTATATTTTCCTTGTATTGTTGAATCAGAATGTCGAGAACTTCTTTAAATTCCCTGTCATAGAAATTCATCATTGGACTATGTGTAGCTGATTGTGGGTTTTCATCGATACGGCAAGGTTGCCTACGAGGTCGATGCAATCTAGCGAATTCTCCCGCAGCATCTACGTTTTTTCCAGCTAGTACGTCAATGGAAGCTTTGATTTGACTAGCAATCTCTTTATCATCCTTTCTAATATCTTCTAATGACTTTACTGTACCATTCAATACTTCTATGGCGTCAATGATATTAAGATCTTCTTTCTGGAACGATTCGGTTAGTACTTTCGTTTTCCAAAGGATAATCCTCATGAACATTAAACTAACCACAAAGTCGACCCGGATAACTTTTGCTAGTAAACCAGTAGCAGCAGCTTTACCTTTAGTGTCAACAGAATCTGCATTCGAAATTTTCTTCAGAACCTCGATCACAGCTTCATACGATATCCACATCGCTCGAAGAGATTCTGCCCGCGCTGTCCATCGCGTACCAGAAAGGTTTCTTAGCTTCAATGAATTTTCAACATTTAAAAGTTCATCATGCAAAACAGCATATCGCTTTGTACTGCCAGAGAAAAAAGCATATATCGCTTGAAGAGTGTCGAATAGCTCAGAAACAATAGGACTTGCGTTGCAAGCATGTTCATTGATAGTATTTGAGCGATGACCTTGGCATGGTATGTAGGGTATTTCTCTGCCAAGTAACCGAGAGAGGTTTGCTTGTGCACCGTTGTATTGGCCGGACATATTGTTTGTGTAGTCGTATGATTGAAAAGCGATGCTTCCGTTATCTAAACCGTACCGATCTACTGACTGAATGATTGCTGTAGCTTGTCCTTCTCCAGTTTTATCTCGGACTTCTTTCAGGTCCAGAAGACGTTCGTGAACAACTCCGTCCCTGTTTAGATATCGGCAGATGACGCTCATCTGATCTTTATGGCTTACGTCAGGCGTTGTATCAGCCATGATAGAGAAAACTTCAGCGTCTTTGACATCGTTGGTAATTGCTTTCTTGACTTCCTGGCCTAGCAGGGAAAGAAACTCATTTTGTGACTGTGGGCTGGTGTAGGTAACCTTGTATGCTCTGTTGTGTTTGTCGTCCATCCATTGTTTCAACTTTGGGCAATGCCTTGACAATAAAGAAAGAAGCTGGGTAAAATTGCTATCAGCATCCGATTGCGATCCACGAAAGGATATGCCTTGCTTCGCCATGGTGCGACAAAGGTCGAAAATTAGTTTTATTATCGCTCGATTGTTTTCTTTATCTTCCTGCAACTGAACTGCTTTAGTGCGAGTCTGTGTGTCCAGCAACGAGTCAACGTGAGAAGTAGTACTCATAAAGTGGACATAATCAAGAAACGCTGCATTATGTGATTTGGACGAGAAGTGTTCAGAAAGTTTACCAGGTTTTCCTGCACCCCTACTTTTCATCTTGTCCCATTTCCTGACTCCAATGGAAGACCAATTATGTTCGGAACGTTGCCGATCTATACCAGTAGGAAACATTTGACAGATATAGCAAAAAGCGGCATCCTTCATAGTGCTGTATTCTAAAAATGGATATTGGGAAAACCAAGCAGCAGTGAAACGACTTTGTTTGTTGCTTGCGGTGATTTCTTCGTTTTGGGGATAATTGAAGAGCTTAGGTTGTTGGGGACCTATTTTAGCTAAATACAACCTCTGTTGCTTTGTTGTGATGGATGGTCTCAAACCTGGGTCATTCGGGACCGGTTCTGGTAAATCAGCTTCAGCAATAATGACTGTTTTTTCGCTGTATTTTGCGAGAGCCAATTCTATATTTTTCTTCAACCTCGTAGCTGCCTCTGTGCAGGATATCGCTGCCTCTTTTGCATCAACTAGGAAGTTTTTTGGATTTGGAACAGCACACTGCTCTACACGTCGTTTTAAATTTTTCATCTGACTGATAAGAAAGCCAAGCTCACCCGTGCATTGAACCCAGTCTACTTCGGTAGTCAAATCATTACAATCGTCGGAAGATTCGCCTTCAGAGTCAAAGTTCTCTTTCTGTTTCTCCCAGTCATAAAGGCCCGCACTTTCAATCAAGGAACTCTCAAGCTGCTTTGATTGATAATGGTCTCGATCAGTTGCAATTTCTTGCTCTCTCTCTGTGTTGGGCAAGGATCCGTCAAGCTCCACTAAGTCTGGCCTTGCAGATGTAGTGATTGCTAAAACGGCTTGATCAGGTTTCTCAGACTCGACCAAATATGGTGCAGTGGCGGGCTTTGTTTCTTGACTTTCGTCAGATTTCTCAGACACAGACGCGGATGAAATGGTTTCCTGGAGTTCCCTTGCCTCTGCTGTTTTCTCACCAGTTGACGATTTTTTCAGGCTAGTACACTTATTTATTGCAATTGATGGAGTAGCGGCCTGTGGTAAACCAAATGAATTTTTGTTAATTGAAATTCCACGCTTTTCACCTCACATTATCATAATGATCAATTTGATCATCTCAATTTCACAAGATATTCCAATGTAAATAAATGATCCCTGTTCCTGACGCACTAGGATTTTTATGTAAAGTTACGCTTTAGTCTCTGATATAGTGACCAGTTCATTTATTGAGTCTGGATTTTATTTACTATCTAACATTCGAGATTGGCGCAAACTGTACAACAGTTAAATAAACTCTCTCTCTCCACCTATGTTTACAAATATCAAAAATTTAGTTGCCAAACTCACCTGGAAAGGGTTATCTGGTGCGCCTGCGACTTTGAAGCCAATGTGCTTTTGTGCGCTTTTAGATGAACGCTATTAGGCCGTGGACCGGGGTATTATAAACTGTCACTTTTGCTGCACATATCGTGAAACTAAACATTCTACTTGTAGATAGACTCAGCAAGATGTAAAGGTTTAGATTCAACGTGGCCCCACACAATAAGTTTGCACAGTAATGAAATAATTGACATGAAACTTCTCCATTATTTCGCTCAATATATTGGGGATGCCATCTTGTTTCCGTGCGGGAATAGTACACGCGCGATTTTACGCAGGCTGGATTGGGGCGCTGTATGGGTTGTCATGCCCGTTCCTTTCTGTCAAAGAAAAGATGGCGGCAAATAATATTCGCCTTAAGTCGTGTTTTATGCACTTCAGTGATATATCCGAAAGTGTCTTTCAAATAACGAAAATACGATTGGCTAAATTCATATCTTGTCGACAACGATGGGTGAATTTGCAATGTGAACAAAGTGAAATATGCCGCAAGTCCTACGAATACTTCTCAGACGAAACTGTTGAAGAGTATTTGAAGGGAGATGTATTTGAACTAGAGTGGCCCTACCACAAAACCTGCTATAAGCGTTTATGCGATGAGGAGAAGATCAAAAGAGCCCAGAAAAAGTCTAGTTGTTCAGTTGAAAGTGGAACAAGTAACGCTAAAAAAAGTGGTGAGTGCAACATCGAGTGTGAGAAAAGGAGATCATCACGATTGTCAGAAGAATCTTGTAAAAGGCTAAGGAGTGTTAATGTACTGCCCGAACGTTGCATCATTTGCAAAAGAGACTCTTCGTGGTTTAAAATGAACAAGGTAATTTATAACTAAATATTTTTAGCACAACAATTTATCTTCTTGTTAAATATGTTTTGTTCAAGTGGCAACAACAAAGCAACAATTAATAGTAAGGTTGGTGGTTCGTGGTAGGTTTAGAGTTTAGAGTTAAGCACTGCACTGGTTTGTGAGCACAAGCATGTAACTATTGTGTATACGTATTGGTGGGGAAATTCAGTAACTGTTTTGTAATTTTTTAGTTTTGTAACTTTAGTTTTTACCTACACTTTAGAAATCAGGGAAGAGAACTAGAGTGCGTCTCATGCTTTGTGAGACAGAGAATGCCGGACTTCTGAGACTGGCCGCAGAGCGTAAAAATGATGAGAACATCCTTGTCCATATAAGAGGACGTGACTGTGTGGCCATTGAGGTTCGATATCACAAGTGCTGTTATTTAAGCTACACTCATTTCTTAAAAACACGATTCGAAGATCTGCCATGTAAAAGTCCATATCAAAATGGTTACAAAAAGTTTTGCAAGGAAGTTATTGAAATAGAACTAATTGGCAAAAAACAGATACGATATATGTCAGACCTTCACAATCAGTTTGTTAACTTCATGGAGAACGAGGAAGGTGTTGATGCCTCAACCTTCAGAAGATTTAGGCTAAAGGAAAGGTTATCTCAGTCATATCCCCAACTTGTATTCCATAAACCTAAAATGAGAACAAGTGAGATCGTTTATGTGGAACACTTAGAATCTGAAGATATAATAGAAGAACACATGACTTTAAAAAGCATTGATGATGCAAAAGACATAGATTACAATGACACTGATGCTGCAGATGCTGCAGATGCTGTAGATGAGGCAGATTCAGATTCCAGGAGTCTTCGTGAGCTCTACTATGCAGCAATGATGTTGCGTGATAAAATTAAGAAGCAAGCCGGGCTCGATCCTCACTGGCCACTTTTAGCTTCTGACCTAACAATGGAAAAGGCAAAGAGTGTGGTACCAATTCCACTCTTCAACTTTTTGGCTTGGATTTCAGGGTCTTCAGAAGATGCTCAAGTGGATGAATTTGTAACTGTTGAGAGTACCACCAGTAACAAGCTAATGTCCATTGCCCAAGATATAGTGCATGTTACATCAGAAGGAAGAAAGCTTACACCTAAATGTGTTGCACTTGCTATGTCATTGAGGCAGATGACTGGTTCATCTTCGGCCTTAAAACTAGTCAATATTTTAGGGCATTGTATGTCCCACAAATTTGTACTAAGGCATGAAACAGCCTTAGCACAGCTCACTATGTCGGAGAATAATTCCTTGCCTCCAGGATTCTGTATGGGCACACCTGTGACTCTGGCATGGGACAACGATGACTTCTGTGAGGAGACTAGAAGTGGAAAAGGCACCACACATGTAACTGGAGGCATTATTGTCCAGCGATGCTGGGAAACCAGTGAAAATCAGATTGCCGAGGAAAGACGACGTTTGCCAAAACATTCCCAAACCTTGCCTGCAACTGCCGAGGGACTTGAGCCATATATACTTGGCAGAAAGGTTACTGTTGATTTGCGTGAAGCTATTTCAAGCCTACCACGGAATGACCAAAGCAGCAAATTAATTGAACAGGAAAAAAGAAAACTAGACTTAGCATTTGTACTTTGCAGAACTGTAAAAGGTTTTGAGACACAGATTCCCAGCTGGACAGGCTTCAACACTGAACTTCAACATGAACATATTCCAAGCCTCACAAATATTGGATACCTACCCATTATTGATGCTTCACCTACACAACTTAGTACAATTGTGGCTATCCTCGATAGGAGCAAAGAAGTAGCTGACCTGTTGGAACTGGATTACATTACTCTAGTATTCGACGAAGCTATTTATTCAAAGATACAGCAGATAAGATGGAAGGAGAACATTTATTTTAACAAATGCATTGTACGCCTAGGTGATTTTCACATGGCCATGTCCTACTGTGGTGCCATCTCTAAATTGTTCAAAGATGCTGGGTTGCAGGTGATCCTCTTGTGATTAATTTTGCTTGTAATCAGATAAAATAACTAATGCTAATTTTATAAAAATAAAATTATACTATATATGCTAATCTCATTATAGAATCTTATTGTGGAGTCTGATCTTGTAGCAGTTGGTTCACTTGCTGGTGTGCTCTCTGGCAAACACTATAATCGGTGCGTTCGTTCACACAAGGTTATATATGAGGCTTTGACGCGTCTACTGTTCCAGTCATTCGTTAAAACGTTGTCATTGGATGATCAAGAGGAGATCTTGGCATTTATTGGTTAGTCAAACACATAGGAAACAAATTTGCATCGACTTGGTATGGCTTTAATGTGGTGCAATGTTGCAATTTATTATTTTCTTTACATACGTTACAGAATGTATGGCAGAATCTTATCCAAATGAACAAGTTTATGACTGCTTTGAATCACCGGAGCTGCATTCCAAATTGGCGTCCATAGATAATTTTGCTAAATCTCGTTCAGCCACAAACCCAACATTTGCCTTGTGGTTGATGTACCTCGAGATGGTGGAAATTTTGCTTCTATTCATCCGTGCAACAAGAGAGAACAACTGGGAGTTACACCTTTCTGCCGTGCGATTGATGCTGCCTTGGTTCTTTGTGGCGGACAGAGTCAATTATGCTAGATATGGCACAATGTACTGGCTTGAAATGTCATGTTTAGAAAGTACTCATCCAGGTAATGTGTTCAATTTTATCATGTTTTGAAATTAGCAATTTTAAGAAAACCAATCTTGAATCAACACATTGTAGGTAACATACTGTATTTATGCTCTGACCTTCATATTATATGAACGTTGTTTTGAGGTGCACTTGAGGCGGTCAAAGAAAACTGGACATGCCAACGGCAAAAGCACTACGGATTTTCATCCACGGCGTGTGATCAAGTCATGGAACAAACGTTCAATAGAGATTCCAAAACCAAAGGTGGTATAACCGGTTTCTCACTAAATAGAAGTGCTGTGAAAAGATGGATATTATCCCAGTCCGAAAGAGGCTCTATTACTCGTCAGTGTCATGAGTTGGCGGGGATTATTGACACAGACAGAGAGACCATTGTGTCAGCTTTTATATATTTTACTCTGCCCAACATTAGACGGTTTTAATCTATCCAACGCCAGACGACTTTACTCTGTTCAACGCCAAACAATTGTGGTCGTCTGGGAGAAGCTCCAAGGTCATGTATGACGGGGTTAATGTGTAATATCACTGCATTATATTTTTTATTTTAATGCTTTAGAGAACGTAAGGAGTTAGATTCTACTCAAATTGCTAACCATAACTCTGATGTCGATGCTGTTGTCGAAAGAATTTCTACTATGATGAACCCATTTGATACGGATTTAGAAGAGCTTGTTAATATAACAAATGGAGAGGTGGCTCACTCAGACGTCAAACAAGAGTTACTAAAGGCAAACGTTATTGGAGAGGGCAAACTTGATAATTTTATTCGTCAGAAGGTTACGTCGACCAGCCCAGATATATTCTCGAGCATACCATCCACGAAACTTAAAACGTTTTTGAGTCAGAAGAATATGAAAACACAAACTCACACAAGCAATGGCACAGCTGTTGAACTCAGGAACGATTCGAAATTTATTGCACGTCTCCTTGCTATAGGGGAATCGAGAGAAATTGATGTTAAGAATCTTATGATGTATAGTTTACGAAAATTTCCACAAGCGTTGGCTACTTTCGATGGTTTACTAGTTAAAACGGCAAAGGTCAAATTGCTCCATGTCATTGAAAACCGCTGTCACGATTGTTCCATAGATTCTCTTCCATTAGTTACCTGTAATGCGTTGATGATTGATGGTTTAGCTGTTATCCAGACAATGAAAGATTTGCCAAAGACTTTTGGCTCCTTAGCTGAAAGCATCATCAAACGAGTTATTAATACTGCTAAAAGCTTCAACGCATCTCGAGTTGATTTTATTTGCGATCAATATCCAGAAATCAGTATTAAGAATCTCGAAAGGAGCAAAAGGGCTGAAGCAGGTTCAACATTTATCAAGATTTGCAACGCAGACCAGAAATTGCCCAGGCAATTTAAGAAGTTCCTTTTGCTGGGTAAAAACAAAGAAGCTCTGATTGAATTCTTATTTAGGTTTGTTGCTCTGCTTAATCGATTTTTCATCCAGGAGTCTTTGCTTTTTATCTGAAAAAAAGAAAAATAGTTGACCTGTCAATCGATAAAATATGTTAACTAATCGTAATTCTTTCTGTTTCTCGTACCTCTAGGTATTTTTGCAAGAGAACCAACATGTCTAACATACTAAAAACCGTTGAACTGTTCCTTACTCATGGACAACACTGTCATTGTTTTCATGTTGATGCAAATGGTCTGTTAGAAATCAATGAAGTCCTGGAACTTAACAGCGATCACGAGGAAGCCGATACCCGAATTATGCTTCACGCTGAACATGCTTCACATGAGTATAGAAATGTTATCCTAAAAAGCCCTGACACAGACGTATTTATTCTTGCAGTGGGCCACAAGTCCTCCGTAAATGCGTCACTGTTCTTTGTAACGGGGACAGGTAACAAATACAGGATTATTGACATCGGCAACGTCCAGGAGCAGCTTGGCGAAAGTCTTTCTACCGCCCTCATTGGCTTTCATTCATTCACAGGTATAGTCTAGTATGAACCACGTGGAAAACAGTGTATAATATTCAATAATTGTAGCACTTGCTACGTCTTACATTACACGTTAAGAGACTTTTCCATTCACTTTGTTTATAGGCTGTGATAGTACAAGCTCTTTCTTTGGGAAGGGCAAGACGAAGCCTTTCAAGATTTTGGAACAATCCCAAGAGTTTATTGAGACGTTCAACGCCATGGGATGTGAATTTTCCTATGATCATGATTTACTAGCAAAATGTGAAAAATTCGTCTGCTGGATGTACAGTCAATCAGAGTCCACTGAAGTGAACACGGCACGTTTGAACATTTTCCGTCTTGGCCAGTTCAACGAAGAATCAATGCCATGTACAAAAGACGTCCTATCAAAACACTTAAGTCGTTGTAACTACCAAGCAACAATATGGAGGAGAGCTCTTCATCCGTTCATCATGGCACCTGATATAACCGGTCATGGATGGAAGGTTGCAGATAATATGGTGTCTATTCATTGGATGGATCTGCCTCCAGCTCCTGACTCAATTTTGGAAAATGTGAACTGTGGCTGCCAACCCGGCTGTTCCACCCGTCGATGCTCCTGTCTCAAAGAAAACCTTTCATGTACTGACCTATGTCGTTGTCAGGGATGCACCAACCGCTCGAATGATTTGGACAACGAAGATGAAATTTTGGACAAAGAAGATGATGGACGTGATCATGAGCTTGATGACGATTATAGTGACGATGAATATTAATTAGGGAGATAAAAGAAAAGACATAAACTTACATCTTTTACTGGAATGGTAAATCGCAACAAACCGCGAACGTTAATAATACTGCTGACTCATTATTTTAAAGCTTTGTGATCGCATTAATCGTAGTATAGAATATCCCAATAAGTGTCTTATTAAACCATAAGTATCAATTTTTCTGGATGTTTAAGTACATAACTTTTTACTAGGGTGATCGATCAATTAATTGCAAAGCCTTTTCCCGAAAACAGTTTCAGTAGAAACCTAACTAAAAAAATATAAATGGGCTCCATCGAACAATCTAACGACAGAAAGTAGACCATTGGCATACAGTAGTAGACAATGATTTAAAATGCTGAGTCAGCATTGTTTGAAAATACATTTGGCGGTATTTCAATAACGAGTGACTGAAAGTAAACGGTATAATATACTTTTTTACTCCTCTCATGCTGGTCTATCTGATGGTAGTGTGAAATTTTTAAATTTGCAAACTTTTGGTTT
>JAODVQ020489726.1:0-10173 GCA_025400075.2 Phenganax stokvisi
ATTTTAAATTACAAACTTGTTCATCAGTTATGTTTACCCGACTAAACAAAGAAACTGAATTTTGCAAGCAAACGCAAAGATAAGCATGGACATGGATAAGAAGTACTGCCTGTCGGCTTTTAGCTGCACTTTCTAAGATATCAATAACATACATAAAGTTTTGCAAAAACAATCTGGAATCCTTACCCGTAAAGCGATAGTCAAACTCTTTCCCCTTTCCACCAGTTCCATTGAACGATCGGATAATCTTCTTGGCCAACCTTGGCAAATGACACTTAGACCTTAAAATTTCAACAAACTTGTAGAAAAGACAATGTGGTGAAATATAGAAAAGCTGAAAACTGTTAGTTTAGACCATGAAATCGCATTATTCAATAGAAGGCGATGGGCTAATGCAGATGCTTTATTCTTTAAGTGGAGAGGCCCTACGTGTGCTTTGTCAATAAAACCTCTCACTAAAGGGGTAAACTCTTAGCGACTATGTCAATTTGAAATGAATGAGGTGATCTTGCTTCTCAATGTTTTTTCTGCAAGGGTAGGATTAAGTTTTTTCTTAAATTTCTCAACAGCTTTTCCATCCTTAACCCTCCTGCTGTATTTCCACTTTTTCCAAGTGTCACTTGCCCTAGAATAAAATGTCGCCTTATAGTTGGAAATGACATTCTTACACAGATCAACAAAGGTTGAAAAATAAGTTCCAGAGTTGGAAATTTTTCCTCAAAAAATGCCAGCATCTTCATATCATTGGGAAGTTCCCCAATAACAAACTTAACCTGCACAGTAGCCCACTTTGTAGTTAACCAAATAGATACTATTAGTTAAATGCTTAATGTCAGACATTAATAAACTGTGCAACAGGAATACAGTTTTCACTGCAGTTTGCACCAAAGAGAAGATAATTCTCATGACTACTAAGAATGCTTTTTCTTATGTTCAAGAAACTCATCAACCATGAGCATGCAGTGTCATCTTTTCGAAATGGTGCACCATCACCCTCTAGAGCGATAGTAAACATGTTAGGTTCATCAAAAGTTAGGACTGTGTACTGATCACTGTTTAAATAGACTTCAGCTAGCTTTAATACCAACTCGTCAATATCTCGATAAAAACCATTCACTTTCTCATTTTCATCCAATCCATCACATAACTCTTCTCGAACACTGTGTAACTTACCAATCTCTATGGACTTAATATATGACATCAAGCTATGGTAAGGAACGAGTTTAGGGGTGGGGCAGCTTGCAACCTTTACACGCACAGCTCACTTCGTGTTTGAAACCTGCCGATACAAACTAGCTTTATAAACAGATCGATATATATCCCTTCCCATAATCCGACAACTATAATAAATAGCAATTGATCTAAGCATATTTTCAACTGAGACCTCAAACTGCATGAGATCTTCCGTATAAATACTTGGTAACGCAATCTTTGTAATCTTCCGGCAAATTCGAAAAGCTGCTATTAGATCCTTCTCCTCACACTTCTTCTCTAAAGTCTCTACCATTCCAAGTGTTGCTGGTGTCTGGTAATCTAAACGACCCCCGTGGATTGCACAAGCTGCCTTCATTGTCTCGTGTCTACGCTGTCTTGATGAAGATTCCTTACAGCTGGGTGTTCCAGTTGGTGCAGACTGTCTCTTATTCACAGCTTGCTTAGTTACGGTAAAGCGTACCTCCTTTTGTTTTTCTGCCTCACTTTGCCTAATTTCATTTACTAGCTCTTCTCGAATGTCCTCTACTACTTCCACTTCACAAACAAGTTTAGCTACCTGCAAATTTTATATCACGAACAGAATATATACATAGATTTGTTGCCAAGTAGCCCTGTTTCGATAAATATTTTCATTATACAGTACAATAATATGGCACTACATATAAATGAGCGTTTCAGGTAAATATACATCAAATCTAATTTACCAGACTACTAGCATTATTGTGCATGATGAGCAGTTTAAGTTGAAGTTAAAGTCGCCAAAAAAGTACTACTCGATCCGGTTAAAAAAAAATGTTTCAGAACGTTTCAATCTCCAAATAGTTGAACTTGTTTTATTCTTTGAACACAAATCTGTTTATCTAAAGTACTTTACACTTGACTTACTTTGTCATTCAATCTTTGCAGTTTTTAGGCAGTTGCCTGGCTTTTTTTCGCTTTCTTCTCGTTCTCAGTCCAACCAAGTTTGCGTGCTTTCATGTATTCACCGACGTTAAATCGCTTGTATTTTGATGCCTTTGGCCGCATCATTCTTGCGATTTTATTGGGTGAAGATCAAGAAAACAAAAACATACAAGTTTTTGCAGATAAAAGTACTTCAATATAATTCAATAATCAAAACAATCGGATATAAAACAAAAAGATATAACTAGCCAAACATTGCATATCTATCAAATTTACAACAAAGTCTTTCAGTATTTTGCATTGGAGCAAAAGAAGTAACCATAGCAACCCCAAAATCAAAATTATCCTTGAATACCCCCGCTATCTATCCATACTAGATTTATTCTTTCTCACGCATTCCCTTCAGTACAATAATGATGGAAATCTAAGCAATATTACTGAATAATAATCAATTAAAATTGCTGATCGCTGATTTTGAAACATTTCGACTCTTCTAATTGGCAATTTTGCGTGTATTTTTGACAGGCGTGGCGAAGTGATAAAGGTCAAGTTTTAAATATAAATTCTGATAATCATTAATATTTCTACAATGAAATTTTTTCCAAATTATTCAAGCCTAATTATAATCTTCATTGGAAATATCTTCTCTGTTAAAGATAGAATGAAATTCTTTTTTAGAAGGAAAACATGTTTCTAATAGTTTTTTAACATCATCTACATAATCGTAATGATACACGCCTTTCCTAGTTAAGTATTCCCATCTTTTAGGAAAACCGTTCTTTAAATTAATTCGTTCAGAATCTAAGAGATTTTTAGTTAACATATTTAAACTATTACTTTGAAATCTAAAAGTATCTAAGAATCTTAATTCTCTCTTAATCTGAATAAGTTCTCAATTTTCTATTTTTTTTCTACAACAACATTAATAGAAAAACTTATATATTGTTCTTAATTTTTCGCGATACATTTTATATCACTCTTATCATATCCCGAAACGCCTTTAAAAAGTGGGCATCATACTCAGACATGTTATGACATAATACGGGAGAGAACTTTGGATCTTTAGCATTAATATTACAAGATTCATGAGCGTCTCCTTGGTAAACACCAGTAAAATGATTATGATCTCTAACTTTAGTTTGCAAATGTTCTTTTTGACAATAAATATAAACTTTTTCAGAATTAAATATATCTTCTAATTCCGCAGTCCAAACGAGTGCTTTCTTATTTTTTTCCAACTCATCATAATTTTTTGGCTTATAACTTTAAAGTCTTTACAAACTCTAAAGCTAAATTATCTGTGTCTAAGGCGATCTTTATAATTTTCATTTGGGTTCTATTTAAAGCCTTATCAAATACGACTAATATTCAAAAGGCACTTAGAACGTGTTATCGATATCTCGTACTAGAGTTTCCAACTTTTTACATATTTTCGTGGTAAAACACTCAAAATCATAACAGATACAAAATGGAACTTTATTCATTTTCATATAGTTTTTAAATTAAATAAAGTAATTCTCATTACACATCTTAATCTGTAGAGGCTCATGTTTATTACAAATCTAAAGGTGGTCCGAAAATATTTTTTTAGAAATGGGATTAATACAATTATCACAAATCTGTATAGACTCTTTGTGTTTTGTAATAGTACTTCTACATAATCTACTCATATTATTAATAACCGTAAAATGAAGGTTATCTAATAATAATAATCTCACGTTAACATTAGAATTAATAGTTTTATAAGCACATCTAAAACCACTATTTTCTCCAGGTACAAAAATATTTATACCATTATCGGGATTATTTTTCTCAAAGGTTCTAACAGATTTAAAATCTGTGGGGAATTTTACATCTTTCCAATTTAACTTTTTTGATTTTTCTTTTAAAAAACTTGTAATTTTTCCAGGCTCTTTTTGTTTATTACTTCCATATAAAGCTATACAAACAGCTCACATAAAACACTTTTCATCATCATTTTTAGGATTAATGATGGCTTTCTTGGAAGCTATCCATTTTTGAGTGGGAGCATATCCATGAAATTTTAAAGGATTCCAATAAAGATCATAAATTTTTAATTTTCTATATCGTAAATTCTCCAACCACTTCTTTCTTTTTGATATTTGCACATCGTTCTAATATAGTATTAACCATCTCTTGATAAATATAGTCTAAATCACTTCCCTTTACGAGAACATAATTTTTAGACAAGAATTCAGACACTTTTATCTCTTTTTGTTCTGTATACTTGGGGTGAGCTCTTTCCATAATACACGTAAGTCTAATATGAACTTTTCTATTAGGTAAAAATTCTTTAAACAAGTATACTGCAGTTTTTTGACATTGTTCTAAATACACTAAACATTTTTCTATCTAAGATGGGATTATAATGAGAAAAAATGACTCACGTTTTTCTCTTACCTTTTAATAAGATACTTTTTTCTATGTAACTAAATAGCTCTTTGGGCTTTTTTATTCCTTTGGGATGAGAAGGAAGAAAATACTTATTAATATCATTATGCTTTAAAAATTGTCTCACACCGTAAACCTCATGTCTACGCTTAGTTGTTAAAAAAGACATTTCTTCAAAAATACCTTGTCTTTGTAATCGAAAAGACTCATTATAATGTTTAGAATTATTCTTTGATAATTTTTTAAAAGTTTTAATCTTCTTAAGTTTAAAATTTAAAACGTCGAGTTCTTTCTTATGTACTTTATTAAGACTTGAAAGATGAGAATAAATTTGCTGTTTTGTCTTAAAATGCTTATTTAAAATTTTATTAGCTAATTGAATAGCAATATCTTTTCTTAACTTAGTTTTTTGTCCATTCTTAATACCCATTTATTATAGTATTTTAAATTTTTTTCTTATGGGTTTTAAAAATAAAAAAACCCTTTAAATAAAGGGACCTTGTTAAACTCAAGAAAGAACTTTTCTCAAAAATACGTTTCTACTATAATGAAGATTTTTTTCATCTTTATATTATTAGAATTGGAGAATGTGTTGTTAGATTTTTTCACAACACTCAAGATTTTGTGTTTACGATAGAACCTATGGCCTTAGAAATAGATGACTATGAAGATATAAGTTTAATCTTGAGTTATCACAAACAAAACGAGTTAAAACAAATTATAAAAAGCTTCCTCATTAAAAAATATATCAAAACTTGGAATAGCGATATTATTAGACATACGGTTTTTAATTACTCCATGTTGAAAGATCTTACAGAGGAAGAAGAAGAATGTTTAAGATTATCCTTAGATGAAGATGAATTAGAAGTAGCATTATCTTTAAATAAGAGAGAATAAAAAACAATGTTTCAGCTTTACGTTTGTTTTAAAATGTGTAATAAACTTTATTATTATTACACCTTTTATCTTATAATAAGATGCTTGATAATTTTTCAGCACCAGTAGTAAGAACTATTATTATTCCATTCTTAACAAAACTCAAATAACTTGACATTTCATTTCCAGGCGCATAATAATGTTCTATACAAGGTTCCATATAATTTTTTTGTTCAAACTTTATATTTCTAAGTAACATAAGGCCTTATTAGTAGCACTTAGATCTTTATTAGCATCGGATAATTCCACACGATAATTTATAAGTTTATCTTTTCTCTTGGCTTGGCATTCATACCATAACCCTTTATCTTTTGCAAGTTTCTCCATGGCAAGATTATGATGTTCCATCTCATCTTGATATCTATTGTGATTTAATATATTAAATAAAAATCCTGCACCTGCAAAAGCAAAAGCATTAAAAATTGCATTTGCCATCATTGTAGCCATTTATTTTTAGATCTTTTTATTTTGTTGGTACTTTTCCAGGATCTAATTTTTCATAATAAGGATTCATTTTTATAATCTCGGTAAGCATCGTTGTCAAAAATGTAATTAAGATAAGTTTAAATAAGTCTTTAAAATTCTTTATAGAAAGTAAAGTTTCTCCAGTAACTTTCTAAATAACAATGCTTAGACCAGCGGCAACTCCAGAACCTACTATAGACTCTACTAAACGATTTGATATTCTTTTTCTAAAGTTTTCGTCATTCATTTATTTATAATATATAAAGAATAAAAACAAAATATAAAATTTTTTACCGTATGATTTTAATGATTAATCAAAATTATCTAAAAGCGAGTCTTTTTCATGCAAAGACATTTCTTTTACATCATGGTGGCGACCTTTTTCTAAACTTATATTATTTAGAGTTTTGACGAAAACACCTATAAAGAGTAAAGTTTTTTTTTCTGGAAAATAACCAAACTCCTCACATTCGTTTTCTTGATCTTGTATGAACTTCCTCTTTGCAGGTTTAGTTTTTTTCTGAGATAGTACTTAATTTTTTTTTAATAGCAACTTGTTTTTTAGAAGGCATTTTATTTAAAGATTTTTTAGAAACTGTATTAAGAACATCATTAGAAACATTTTTGCTACATTCAATTTGTTTTTCCACTTTTTAAAGGATAAAAGCAAAAAAATTTTTTTTTGCTGTAGGATTATATGTAATAATGTACTCATGTTGATATCGTACTAGGATTATAAGAATTACTTAAAATTGAACTCACCACACGTTCGTCACGTAGATTTTCGTCAGTAGCATTTTTAAACTTAAATACCATGAGTACTACGTCTTTCATATTAGGTTCAAAATTTTTCAAGGAAACTCTTGATTTAAAGTAAACACTTGTTGATTTAGGACGATTAATTTTGATAAACTACTAAAATCTATCTCGACCAAGTCATGAGTGATAGGAAAATTTCCATCAGCTTTATCAAGTTCCACAGCATATTTTACAGTCATATTAGTAATAGTATTATCACTATCGAAAATGTAATGAAGAATTGTTAATTTTACATTGTTCTCAAAACTATGTAAATGAATAATACTAGGACTTGCAATATGCCCAGTTCTTTCGAGAATAGGCTCAAAATATTCTCCAGGTCTCTTTGTATTTAATCCCGAATAACTAAATTCGTAAAATATTGGTCAAAACTAGGCTTAATCTTATTTATCTTTGTTTTACTATTGTTTACATCTGTACTTAAATGAATTACATTTGTTTTTAAATCATTAATTTTATTCAAATTGTTATGAATATTAGTTCTATCTATTATATCTTTTATGAGAATTAAATCTTGGAGCTAACTTAACATGACCTTAAGATGCTCTAGCTATCCAATCAATTAATTTTACCTGTTTATTGGGCGTTTGATGTTTTATAATAGGTTTTGTAGGAATATGAGCTTTTACTAAAGAAATATTTTTATTCGAAACGAGATCTTTAAGTTTATGACGCGCTTTTTAGAATCTTTTCATGTGAAAGTAAAAATAATAATGTGCAATGGAACTTATAATCTTTGGCTGATCTTTGTTATTAATATGTTCTAAGCTCATCCCAGTTTTATAAGAAATTACATAAGCAGCCAATAGACTCGTAAAATAAGGAATCTCTACTTAGTTAAAGTCTATATGTTAATAGATCCAAATTTTTCTAATAGATCCTCGTCGAAAGAAGTGTCTAACTTATTCATATTATAAGAAAAACTATCGTGTTCATTCACGTAAAAATGAATATTATTTATATCTAAGTCTGGTCTTGTATTTATTTTAAAACTTGGAACGGTACCAAAATGATTTCAGAGTGTAGGTTTCCAAGCCTTTGCAGGATGATCCACTATTTTTTGACTAATCCCTAAGGCTTTTTGCCAAGTCTTACTATGTTTAAAAGCATAAGTAGCTAAGGCATAACGATAACCGTGATGTGTATTATAATAAGTCATAGAAACTACTATAAGTTTTTTGTTTTGAGTTTTGGGTAAACTGGACTTTTTCTATAACTTCTTTTAATTGATAACCAAAATAAAAAAAAGACAAATCTGCTCTTGGATACTTTTTTAAAAAGTCTTGTTTAACTTCTTCTTCCGAAAAAGAATTAATTAACTTACATACATAATCTTTTCCATATTTTTTATCATACTTCCAATGGTAGTAGATAACCATACCATCGCTTTGCTTTTCCATTTTATTAAATGGCGAAAATATTGATTTTCGACCTTTCTACTTGATTTAAAACTCTAATAATATACTAGCAATATCATCTACGTCTTCTTTATTAAAACTTATCTTAAAAGATATGAAATTCTGCATACCATTTTTTAAAAATGTTTTAGGTCCTATATCAAAATGTTTTGAGCCAGTTCCATTAAGATTTACTTCCCTACTTATAGGAAGAGAACAAATAAATTCACTAGGCTAACCTTGATAATTATTTTTATCCTCATCTACGATATGACAAGAAATTTTAAGAAATCTTAAATCGTTAAGAATATTTACTACGCTGGGAGATGTTTTTTTTTGTTAGAAGTTAATGTTGTATCTTGTTTAAATCCAAATAGTACCACAACATTTTTTAAAATAATAGTAGAAGATTTATTCGTAATCTTACACTTATTAGAAAATGTTTTTTTCTAATTCTATGGAAAATCCTTTAAGTTTTTTGACGAGTTGAGAAAAATTGTAAAATCCAGCATAAAAACTTAAACTATTTCCACCACCTAAATGTATACTTTGTTTTTACTTAATATTGAAGTATTTCCAAAAAACTGTAATATTGTTTACGAGTAGAAAAGAATCAGAGGTAGTTTTTATGTGTATTTTTAAGAATATAATTTCTTTAGGTTCTTTTAAAAACATTATAAATCTTTTAACACTTACATTATTTGTGTTCATTTATTTAAATAAATGCAAGAAAAAGTTAAAGAAATGCTTTTAAGAGAACTTTATTATGATCCTACACAAGGTTATGCAGGTGTAGATACTCTCTATAGAAAGATTAAAGAACAACACGATAAAAATCCAGATTCTGTTTCTTATATTTCTAGAAATTTTATTAGACATTGGTTAGAAACTCAAGAACATTATGCTAAGTATAAAAAGGCTTATAAGAAGTCAAATAATTCTTTTTTCCTCTTAGAGAAACTTCGGTTTATTATTTACGACGACAATTACAAGTACACTTGATAGATATTAGTAGTAAAAATACTATAAAAAATAAGCTACTTTCCAAACTTAGTAGAGGCTTTAAGTGGATATTAAGTGGTATAGAAATTTTATGTAGATATGGTTTTGCTATAACATTAAAATTTGGAACAACAAATCCTTCTATTTTAGGAGGAATTTAAAGATAGATTTGAAAGATGTCCAGAAGTCATACAATTTCATGATGCAGCAGCTTTTCAGTCTAAAGGAACGAATATTTCTATAACAGTTTAGATATAAGATGGTTTTCTACAGAACAACAAAGAGAAGATAAAATACCTATAGAAAATTCTTTAAAGGCTTCTTGGGATCCTATTAATACTAGAAGAAAAAAATACTATGAGCGTCGTGGAAAAAAGCGGCTGTCGTAGAGAGGTTTAATAGAAGTTTAAGATCTATCATGACAAAGTATCTTTATAATCTTAATAGTGAAGTATGGATTGATGTGTTAGAAGATGTATTAGAAAATTATAATTAATAATTCTTACATTAGAAGTATCAAGATGAAACTTATAGAAGCTAACAAAGATAATGAAGAACAAGTATGGATGAATCTTTACAGAAAAGTAGATACTCATTTTCCCAGTCCTAAACTTAATATAGGAGATAAAGTAAGAGTTTTTTATTCTGAAGAACACATGAAAAGAGCTTTTAAAAAAGAAGACAAACTTTTTGTGAAGAGATTTATATTATTAATAATATCTCTTATGGTATTCCTATTATGTATGAATTAAAAGATGATAATGATAAAGTCATTTCTAGAAAATTTTACGAAAATGAACTCAGTGTTATTACACTACGACCCACGATATTAGTCATAATGCTACGTTTCAGAAAATGCCGTATTATGCCGTATCAGCATATTGTAGTGGGAAATATAATAAGGTAATTCAGAAAGTCGTAACGAATACGATACAGAAAGTGAAGAAGTGACACATTTAAGCAACGCAAAAAAGTTTTTTATTATCAATGTTCTCTATTTTTAGCTGAGCCACAATAATAGTTT
>JAODVQ020489938.1:10290-28366 GCA_025400075.2 Phenganax stokvisi
CTAATTTAATGGATTCCACAACCGAGGAACAAGTCGATAACTTAGCCACAAAGATGATTCAATCGAGGCCAAGGGCGCAAGGCATATAAAAAAGGTTAAATGCGCAGCAAACACTAGAGGTAGAACTACACAATATAGAATTATGAAATAACAGTAAAATACTACAGATGCAACAAAGATACAAAATAAATATTTAGACTTTATGTTCCCTATAATAAAAATGTTTTTTTTGAAGAAAGCTAGTTTTACTCAAGCGTTACTCCAAGCCACTTTCGATGGCCCAAAAAACGCCATTCCCGTTGCAGGCTCGGTATTACGAGACTCCACAGACTCTCGTTTTTCAGCCCTCGTTCCATTCTCATCATGCTTCTCTTCCCTCAAAATAGTAGATAGCCCAAAATTAGAATTCAAAACGTTTACTCTGTTTTTTCTGAATTCTGGAAGCCGGTAGGCTATTGAAGCATCGTATTTCATGAACATAAGTTTACATCCTCGACGAAAATCTCCACTAAACAAAGTGTATATGACTGGACTGGCTGCACTAGATATATAAGCAATATATCTAACAGCCAAATCTGCACTCCTGACATTGTTCACACTAAACGATTCTACCAATTCATAGATAATGTAGGGCAGCCACAGCAAAGTATAGACTCCAACTTGAATTGCAAGAAGTCGAGTCACTTTAACCTTTGTCTTTGGTACTTTCTGCACAAACCTTGCTCCAGTTAAATTCCTATTCCTAGCCCGTATACAACGATATACTTTCAGATAAATTGCATACGTTGTAAAATGAGGGAGGAAGAAAAGAATAGTAAAACAAGAAAAATATGTTCTCCACTCCATTGAGAGTTCTGGCAAACAAAAGTTTATGGTGTTCATTTCGTAGAAATATGCCATTGGACAGGAAATGGACACAGCTAGAAGCCAAATAGCCAAAATCACCTTTTTTGTTTGTGTTTTTGATAATTTAAAAGTCAATGGATAAGCAGTAAGATAGAATCTGTCCAATGACATACAAAATAATATCCCAATTGATGCTAGCGCATTGAAATGAACTAGAAATGCGATAACTCTACAACCAACGCTGCCAAAAAGCCATTGACTACAGAATGATAAGTCCACGGTTAGTAATAAGCACAATGTAGGAACAACAAGATTCACCATTGCAAGGTTCAACACAAAATGATTTGTAGTCCATTGATTTCTCCTGCTTCGATAGACGACCATAATAACCAAAATATTTCCAATGAAAGATACAAGAAAAATTACAATGAGAAAGACAACTTGCCATAATGTTTCACCTTGCATTCAGGACAACGTTTCAAGAAAATTACATTCGTATAACAGCGCCCTTTTGAAAGTAATCTGTGGCAAAAATCAATATCTTTGCCTAAGATATATCAATAATGCATAGACCGTGAAATTGAAAGTGTTCTAATAGCAACGTTTAATTGTTCTCCTGGTTAATGAAAGATAACAACTCTATTTTCACTAAAAATCGTCAAATTTCTGTGATCCAAACTCGCAAGAGGGAATTAGAACAAAAATCGCATGAAATTTGCCGTCAACAAATTGTTAATTTCATCCCACGTCTTCGATATATTTCGATCAACCCACGAAACACTTTATAAATCTTTTCGAAATCCACAATGTTCTCAGGAAGATTCCACAAAAACATTGGCAAGTCACCACTTTAGCTCATCCCCAAGCTTCATCAAAGTTGCGAAATGTTGAAACGAGAACTTGGTCCAAATCGTTATCCTTTTAATTGCTGTTCAGTTGTAATTTGAAATTCAAATCATTGCATGTTTGCTTTGGACACAATGCCGTCTAGAAATTATACTTTCAATGGACGAACATCCAGTTGTCGCACCAATATTATGTCATATGGAAAGAGGCAAAATGAATGCATTATATAAATTGTTGGCCCTCTTCAAGTATTTAAAATGTTACACCAATCGGAACGCCAATGAGAATCCTGTGAGCAAATTTTATTGTAAAGGGAACAGATATAGATTCCTTCAAGATCTCAGAGAAGAAACAACTCTGAGTTTCACCACTTTAAAGCATAGAAACGTTTAATAAAATGAGAAATTAACAAACCTTCTTTAACTACTCGTCCATTAACAATTTTTGGGGATATTTCTCACGAATATTGCACTGAAAGTTGTTTTTTACATTAAAAACTAAAAATAAACACCTAAATGCCGGATATTTCGAGCTGTTTCCTAACATCTATCAACGTCATTTCTCATTAAAATTTAAAGCTGTACAACTGCGCAAGCTTATCTGTGATTTTATTGCATTTCAAATTATAAAATGAATAAGCAGCACAGCAGATGAACGAAGCCAAATTTAAATAATTCCTATTGCTTTTCATTGCTTCTACCAATTCAAACATAACTATAGCAGGGCCAGCAGCATTGTAAGACTAGAAAATTATTTGAGTTGAAAAATTCCTATTTGCTTAAAACACACTCTGAATCTCCTATGAAACAGCATTTAAAATGGCTTTAATACATAAGTTAGGCAGCAGTTGAATATATTCCTTCAGTTGTTGCATTGTCAAGATTTCTAAAATACTATGATTAGTGTATCTACACATTTGCGAGCAAATACAAGAATGCTAAAATATTATTACTATTTAGAAAAATATTATCAAAATATTTTCTAGCTGGTAACAGCAAGTTAGCCCTGATAACATTATAGTCTATAATGTGGCCTCCATACTTCACTGACTAAAAATAAACCTTCTTTGTAAGTGTGAATACAGGGACAGGGCATTGCTTATAGCCCTTAGAAGTGTATGCATCTGTTACCTTACAATTAACTCTCACCAACATTTCCAATACATCTTCATTCACGTAATGCGCACCAAATATTTTCACCAAAGCACTCATGTACCATGTACCATGGTCAATACTGCGGAAACTTACATATCCTAACAACAGCAGAATAATGAATAACTTAATACCAACAAGCAATACACCACAGTACACTCTACTTATAGGCTCTACTTTGTCCAAAACCCAATAGGTCTCCTTGTCAAACTCTGGCGAGTAACAGGTTAATTTGCAGCAATTGAAGATTCTACTGATTACACTATGTTGCTTTTCATACAGAATGAGATCCATCAACATTCAGGTGTATCACTGAGAAGAGATGAAAATAAAGATGCAAATACACTATCTATAATATACCTGGTGCTGTTGAATACCCAAGTAGGAAATGACTCTCATTTGGATCTGCGTTATGACGAAATAGTGAATCATCGTCGTCACCATCTGCTACATCAGCAGTAGTTCCTGTGAATGGAGTAGCATCTGTATCCAAGGTTGAAGTGTTTCTGGGTTGAGGCATTGTCAGGTGTGGTGGTGCAGTTGTTGTTGGGTGAGGCTTAGAAGCCACTGGGTTTACAGGGTGTGTTGATCGACCAGTAAGCTGCTCTCTTCCTCGACATGCTTGAATGAAGAATAACTTTGGCTTGCCAGCAAGAGCAGGACATTTGTCTTCCTTGAAGAATTCTGTGATTCCTTTGATATTAATATGCTTTGAATCAGAGCCATAAATCATACCCAGTTTGCCATGAGTCATGATACAACATACAAAACAACTTGAGCTTTGATTTTGGTCAATGTTTGCCGCCATATCTTGGACCACAGTGTATATTTGATGAGCCATAAGGTCACTGTGTGATTCTACTACAAAACCAAGATTTTCCCACAATTTTTCTAAATTTTCCACATCAACAACTGAACCCCGTCGTTCATTTAAAATGAGTCCGTCATCCGTTTTTCCTTTGAAAGTTTTAATGTTTATAATGAGGGCAAAACCATATGGCTTCTGTCGCATATTGTATCTTGGAGCAGTGTCAGTTTCCCTGGATGTTGGTAAAGTTTGAGCTGTCAAAATATACTAATTAGTATGTAAAATATATAAACATGAACCTTAGTACAATACATAAACTTCAATCACACCTTCATTATTCGGACACTTTTCTATCTTTTTAACCAAATCTAGCCTTGAAACATTAATCAAAAGATCTTTCAAATCTTTGAAATTATTTTCTGAAAGTTGTCCTTTGGTTTCCAAGTATGTCAACATACATTGACCATCATTCATTTTCTCTGCTTTGCCATCTAAAATAAAGGAGCATTATCTGTAGATCAGTGGCAATTCTTTCTACTTATGCATTTTATTCTCTCCAACATCAGAATTTATTTTATGATAATTTGTAACATTAATAGTATCAAACCTGGTACATCTAACAAGAACTTCATCTCATCAATATTATCGGTCGTCAACTCGTCTGCTACACTCTTTAGCAATGTTCTATATGGTGACACCACATCAACACCATCAGATACTGGACTGGCCATGGCACCACCGTCAACCATGTCAACATTTTGTTGACAGAGTTCTGCTGGTATTTTCCTCACCAAATCAATTCGTTGTATTTCTTTCAAAATTGATCGTAGCCATGTCAAATTATCTTCTGTTATAAGCAGTCTTTCTTCTAAAAGTTTAAGAAACTGTAGCGGCTTGTTGTTAGGTATTTTATCCAGCGAACCAGCGTTGATTTTTCCTCGACATACAAACTTAAGAGACCCGACATCACTGAGTGTCAATTCATCACCTAAATCTTTCAAAAATTTGCGGTAGTTAAAAACTTCCGGAGCCATTTCTAAAACCTTAACTGCATAGAACTACATTCCCGTTAGCTTCCAGCGTGTTCCTACCGCGAGGAAAGCAAACAATCGCAAATTTTTAGCACATATTCTGCGAAAAGTAGTGCACTTGGGCTTGGCGCTCTCTCGCTCAGTCGGGTTCCGAAGCTCTGCGAACTCAATACGGAAGAATCCGATGCTTTTTTCCAGGAAGTTACGGAAGTCGAAACCTCCATTGCTTGTCAAGATTCCTTACAGTTTTGAGGATTTTTCGGAAGTTTTTTCGATTAACAAAGAAATTGCAATATTCACATGTCACGAGTCACACTACTCGAAATAAAAATAATCTGACAACTTAGCACGAACGTCAGACGTCTGTTCAACTGACATGTGAAATTCACGTGTACTAGCCATGACAAAAACCAGATCTACTGGTTTTTGGTATCCTCGATTCCACGGCTTCTTGCTTTGATCTGGATCAGGGGTCTATGCGTCTATGATGGTCATTTCCTCTACAACCTCTGATCCAGACTCTTCAACTTCACCACAGCAACTTTCACCACAGAATGTCACGTGATTTTCAGGAAAACGATGTTCATTGCGCTGAAGACCATATTAGTTGAATTGTTTTTGAAATACACCATTCTATAACCTGAACACAATAATGAGAAGTCAAATGGGGGAAACGGTTTAAAAACGTTAAGCGCAACAAAAGTACAGCAACTTCAAAAGACGATATATTACCTATCCAAGACTTATTATAAGACAAAACGAATGCTTTGCAATGATCATCTTCATCACAATGTCGCATAGCCTCGACTTCATCAAACACCAAACTCTGACAGTTCACCAATGACATGGAGTAATCGCATTCGTAGTCATGGTTACCAGGAAAGTCCGCGTGTGCAATGGATTTGTATTGGTAACGAGTTTTGTACTTTTCTGAAATGAGGATATTCAGAAGTATATGGATTTTCTCTTGCAGTGATTTTTGTCAATAAAAGCCATCACAAAATAAATGTAATAGTCATCTAAGGTACTGCACCTGTAGTTAAACCTTCACCATTTCGTAGTTTAACCAGAACTTTTTCCAGATCTCGTACCAGACTCCTACTAGTGTATCTCAACGAAACAGCCTCGTTCTCAATCTTCTGCAAATCGCCGGCCACATGCTCCGGAGCGCCAGGCAAAAGAAACAGTTTGAAATAAAATCTTTGTAAATTATACAAGTTCCATTTCTCGTTGTAGCCTTGACAGAGCCCAGCAACGCAGGGCAAGGAGACATTGTACGTCCGGTTACCAATAAAACAATCTTGATTCGAAACACACGCATGCTCCTCGTTGCCTACGTCATCGAGGTCCGAGAGCTTGACGTCATCGTTGATGATGACGAATTGGATTAATTGGAAGTCCCGGATAACCAACGAGCCAAGAGGCGATGAGCTGAAATATTTCATTAGCCTTGCAAGTCCAACTGCAATCTGAAGGAAGCAAGAGAATAGTCACTTGCTAACTAACAAAACGCATTAATGTAAGCTGGTTAATACCTCTAACATACCCTGAAGCGCTGATGCCACGCCATTTGTACGACAGTCATTAGGGTCAACGGAGTTCCTAGTTCAGTGACAACGGTGAGACCGCGATTCTGAATATCTGTTGTGTCCTGATCATTTTGAAAACAGTAACCCAACAACTAAATGAGAAAACAATACTGAAGGAAAATGAAAATTGCTGAAGCCACTGAAACTTGTGAAAAGAGAAGCTATAATTTGCCTTCTAATTGTTCTAATTACTGCTCTTAAAATATGCTAATTGTAATCAAGGTAGATATGTCAATCATTAAGAAACACTTTGAACAATTTTGAAGAGTAAAACATGTTTACTTTGCCCTTAATCCCTAAATTCAAGCCTGGATAAATTTGATTAAAAATCAACACCAAAAAAATCAATGTTTGTACATTTTTAAACATCACCACGAAGCTACGAGGAAAATTTGCAGTCATTGCAAATGATTTATTAATTTTAATCTTCATTCCGCTCAAATTGCTGTCAAAGGTTGAATGGAGCATTGATAAGGTGAGGAAAATTGAAATCATTATGCTATCTCAACATTCATATCAGCAAACACAGGAAATTCAATATCCTCTCTATTTAAAAGCATATTTTGTCTAGAATCGCAGTTATCTTGCGCTTACGAAAACAAGGACCTTTCGGAAAATTTTGAGAACATGTCCCACGCCACATTACAGGTTGATATCAACTAGTGCGTCTAAGTTTTGTCAATCGCATGCAAATGAAAATTAAATAGTAATGCTTTTACGTAAATTGCTCTCATTGTTAGCGTGATTGTGTTAACGAGTGTGAGAACATGGCGGAAATGGGGCAGACCATCCCACTTCTAGCGTGGGTAGCGGCACGATTCAACGATACAGTTGATTCATTTGCCTGCAAAAATCTTCGAGAAAACTTATTTCACAACGTCACAAACCCCGAGGCAAGAAGAAACAGAAATTTTGGTAGCCTGCGAAAATCACAAAATAAAACCTTTTGAATTTTAAGCTAATCGTCCACACTCTTTAGTCTCAGAAATAGCACGCGTTCTTGGTAATTATTCGATAACCTTTCATAATTTGAGCTGACAGTGATTTGAACGCAATTCAATATTGTGTTAAAAATTAATCATTACACGGAATGTGTTCTATCTTCTGTTTTTCACATTATGCTCTGTTCAGTCATACATGCGACCGTTACGACGAATTTTAAATTCAAAAGCATGTCATGATAAGAACTCTTTGGAAGACATCTTTTCCGAAGAGAATTTTATCTACATACATAGAAAGTGCTATCTCAGACAAATTATTTCGCCTTTTGTGGTGTTAACAGTTCAAACGGAAACCTGAATTCCTTGTCGAGACATTTAAAAAGGAAAATGGAAATACATGAAGCAGATGTTATCAAGGGATGTTTCTGCGCCAAATTTTATCAACCACCAAACATCACTGGCGGAGATTAGCGCTGTAGGCGACTAATGACTGAACAATTGGTGGTGAATGTAAAAACCCATTGATAGTAAAATGATTGCTTGATCAAATTCGGTATGTACTAAAACACGGCTCTAACTAAACGAATGATAAAGAACGAAGATTTCAGAAATTACCGCTGAACATAAATGCACATCAAAGTAATAACCGAACATGATGAAAATGCTGAACAGATCGTCAGAATATTTACTTACTTACATGACAGAACAAATGCGTTAATATAGCCTGTTTAGGGCAACGATAAAGCAAATTGAAGTAAATTATCCGGAATTTAAAATGTAAACGAAATATGTTTTGAGTTAGCGAACCATTTAGTGTCCATCAAATTATATCAACTAAATGGATTGGATGATCCTGTGAAATTTTTCTAGTTTTCTTTCGTCAAATATCAAATTAATAACAAGATTGAAACTTCGCTTTCGGACATAAAGCCTAAGTTTGGCATGGAGGCTTCAGTATTGTGGATAAACTACATTCAAAGCGTTGCATGGTTATTTAAACGTTCTGGATAGTTTTGAAGAACAAGTGCCAAATTTTTATGATAATTGCATTATGGAGTTTCGTTTGCGTTGGCAGCTACAGGCGAATCAGATTGATCTCTGTTTACTTACACATGCAAAACAATGAAACTATTAGTCTACGAAGGAAATGCAGTAAAAAAGAGCTCTTTTTTCTGACTATATTATGACAAAGAAAAACATGTTCAAAAAGTGAATTTGAAATGACAAAGTTGGCATCAATGCAGTGGCATGGCTAACATTTCAAGAGAACAAGGATCTACTAACTTTACAGATTTAACAAACCTTCACGACATTAGGATGGTCCAGCTGTTGATAAAGCAGCAATTCTTTCATCACTTTATATCTTGAAAACAGCAAACAATCCTTGGGTACCTTAGCCCTTCTTTCCTCCACACACTTATGTACATCCGTGGAATCTAAGCCGACACTCTTGACTGCTACTTCATGTCCATTATAAACACCACGCTGAGTTAACTTCGTATAACCTCGACCTAACTCATCTATGATGAGAATCATCGAGATTTCTCGGCAACCCAATGCACTATCAAGACGAAAAGGTTCAATTCCTTGCGAAGGAAACTCCTGTTCAACATGAGATGGCTCACTGGTTATAAACTTGAGAAGACTACGTTCTTGCCACGACTGATGATTTTCAACAGAGAATCCCAAATCTTCGAGTTTTTTTACAGTTTGTTTCAGTTCCATGTTTTCATCTTTGATATGCTGGAAATAGTCAAGTCTTCGCTCTTCCAAGCCTCTTCTGTCAAGAGGGTGAGAACCAAAACTTGCAAGTCTCTTAGCTTTGCGTTTCAGTTCAATATTCTCGCCTATCAACTCCTGGATACTTCCTGGGTAGTTCCTAGCTGATTCCTCAGCTTGATTCGAGGCTAACAGCGTTCCGTAGCTTTCTGCACGCTCCTTGCTGCTGTGTTGGCACGCGACTCGCTCACGGTGGTCTTCTAAATAATACAAACTCAAGAACACAAGCAGAAAGCACAGGAAACATGAACTACAACATAATATCCACAACGCACGCTCCGTGAAGCGTCTACAGTTTCGTCGAACGCGAGAAAACATGCTGCTCTCTGAAGCGAACGCGCGCGTTCAATCTTGTGTATACTTGCACATCACAGACAAACACAAGCTTGACGCAATGACACTCTCTTAATGAATCACGCGTCACGTGATGTTAATTACGCCGTTAATTGTTAAACCCCACTCAGCAAAGTGTTGAGAAGTGACAAACACGTTGTCTGATCATGTTTGTTTGCGTATTGGATTATATCTCAAAGGATGGATATTCATGCGATTATTCTACAATTCAGGGCAGAACAAATCAACTCGAAGATCACAGAGTTCACTGATTAAACCCTGTATAATTAAAACTAAAACTTCGTTTCCATTAAGTCGTAAAGGAAGAGATAAGATATCTCTTAGCGATCAAATTATTGAAATGATTTCATAGCAATAATCTTAATAAGGCAATGTTTGTTGTTGTTAAAATCAATAAGCTTGCAATTTTCAGTACATTGTTGTTCACTTAGAAAAAAAATAAAGACAAATGCACACGCATAAACCGTGAGTGATGAACCTTGTACATGAGACTGTCCGAGCGTTGTTTTCGCCATTAAAAAGTCAAGATCTGCACATGCATATTTACGTCTTCAGCTGCCTCTTAGTAAGTTTGTTTTCATAGCACGAGTTATCTTTGACGATCTCGTCTAAAACTGGAGATTTCTCAGACACTTACAACTTTGAGCGGAGATTAGTCACAATTGATGCAAGATCAAACTATTAAGGAAGACCGAAAACTCGTACAGTTCCAGCATCACGATCATGCTTATCCTGCAAAAAAATTAAAACTTCAAGATAAATTTCATATTACTCGCAATAATAATTGGTACGCCAAGTAAAATTTCTGCGCAGACCTTATCATCGCAAGCGAAAGCAAGAATGTGCTTTCTTGGATGCCAAGCTAACGTGAACGTGGGAGCTGTACACGGAACCTCACAAATCTTTTCTCCAGTTTCTACCATTGCCTAAGACGAGACAGATACTTGGTGAAACTTGCTCAAAGCTTAAATTATAATTATACAGAGTAATTGAAACAGTATTTGCTTACAATGTCAATAAGTAGATCTTCAGAGCCTGAGGCAATCATTTGACCGTCATGACTAAAACTTAGCGTTCGAACAGGCCAACTAGAAAACAAAGCTGCTTTCAAAAAGTGTGTATGACTCTCATTAGCTATTCCTCATAACTTACTCTAATCTGGAGAAAGTTCTTACGCAAACAAGTTCATCTAAGTCCCACAAACTGATAAGAGCATCCGCGCTTCCCGTTGCAAAATACCTTAGATGAACAAAGTGTAAATTTACTCAGAGAAATACTTTGTAAAGTTTGGCATAATCTGTCTTGGAAAAAGTCTCAACCTTATTTTTTTCAAAGAACTATAATAAGAAAACTACGTTGCAATCAAGTCAAAGGATGATTACTTTCCAGTAGGGTCAAACTTGATGCAAATACAGTTGGCAGGATGCGCATGGAGAGTCTGGAGTGCTTTCAACTCAGGGTAACTGTTGGTAAATATAAGACATAGTTTTAACACGGATAGAATTAGATTTTTAAGGCAAAAAAAACATGATTAGGACAAGCAAACCTTAAAATATTGATAAAACCTTGACCATTTGTCAAGAAGAATAAGTTATTGTCGTTGCTCCAAGATATTTCATTCACCTAGGTTAAAGAAAGAAGAACAATTTAGATAAAAGTCTTGTTGCTGTGAAACTAATCCCAGTTGTGAATGAGTACATACTTCAAAACGAAACTGCTCGTCACATTTTGGTTTATACGTTTTAGCATCTACAAAAGTAATAAGATCCTCCTGCAAATAATATGCAAATATTGATGTTATTCTTGAGTTAAGATTTTAAACTAATGTTCTCAATGACAAGTACTTTGTTTCCAACAGCAATCGTGTTTCCATCAGGACTCCAACAAATATTGATATTTTCACCTTTGGTGTTTACGACATGAGCACATCTACCAGCTGAGAGAAGAAAAGATATAGTTAATCAAGACAGCTTGGTTTTATCATGATTCAACAGCTTAGAGCTACCTCTTGTGTCCCATATTCTGATTGTTTTATCTCCTGAAGCAGTTACAAGCATATCAGGGTTTGTTGGATGCCAGCACAGTTGATCAACACTTTCTGTATGTCCTCTGTAATTAGCCTCTTTATTCTGAAAGTTAACACAACTGCACATAATACATTTATGTCGTCACAAAGGGATCACTCAAGAGTTACATATTTCTGTCAATTTTGTGTTAGTACAATCATATTTTACCAATCTGTCTTTATCCAACGTGTAAATACTGACAGATCTATCAAATGATCCTGAAGCCAGTCTACGACCATCACAGCTCCATGCAACTGAATGAACCTTGAAAAGACAACATATACCAGTGTCACTTTCCACCACGTGTTTGTCACATTAAAAGCACTGAAAAGCAAAATATTTTCACCTCAAGTCAACTTTCACGCATTCCTACCTTAGAGGAGTGTGCTTGGACATCTCTTATTCGCAAATTTTGCTCGAAATGTCTTTGCATTTTGTGTAAATAAGTTTCAAATCCCAACTTTTTGGCATCCATATTGTCTCATGTAAATTTTGGCAACAAAAACACCCCCCGGAAAATAGATACAACTCAAATGAATACTATAAATTACAAAACTGTGACGGGGGAGAAATAATCATGAAGGAGAATATTGTTTTTCAAAATGGCCGTCGCAGAGGAGTGGGAAAATTTCTGAAATTTCTACTAAATGCATTTAAACTCTTCCCTTGTTTAAAATTTCCACTGTGAAGTATGTTTTTGCAAACAGTAACTAAAAGAGTACACTTTCTTCACAAAACGATCACTAGAAGCCTTGCTTTAGGAAGAGAAAATCAGCGTTTTTTGCGTGAAAAATTCAAAAGTCTAGGACAAGGCGAAGTCTTTCTAGAGCGGCTGGAATATCAAGGGCATAATATTGCTGTGATAAACATAGCTAATGATAAAAACAGAAATGCAATGAGTGGTAAAATGATGGTTGAATTAGCAGAAATTGTTGATGATTTAGAGAATTGGTCTGAGGGAAAAGCAGTAGTTTTAAAAGGTGTAGGCAATACGTTTTGTTCTGGTGCCGACTTGGCTGTAGCCAGAAACATTTTGACTCATGAAGAAGGCGATATGATGTGTACTTTAATGCAAGATACTGTACTTCGCTTAAAGTGTGTACCACTAATTTCTGTAGCTGTGGCTGAAGGACAAGCCTTAGGGGGAGGGGCTGAGGTAAGTATTCAACATTCATTAAACAATAACAAGTCTTTTAGAATTTATCCTCCTTTTTACTTTGTGACCATCTATTTAGCTCCTTCTCTGTTGCGATTATCGAGTTATGGCAAGCAATGCAGGTATTCTTAGTGTCATGTATTTCTCTCATTTTAATTGTACTACAATTCAAGATTTACTTGATCAGTTTTTTCCAGTGATTCAGTTTGTGCAAGCTAAGATGGGGGTTATCCCAGGTTGGGGAGGTGGGGCACAATTGGTGGACCTTATTGGTAGACGTGAAGCATTCAAGATTTTGACTTCAGCCAGAAAAATCGATGCAAAAGAAGCTATGAACATCGGATTGGTTGATCATATCTTCTTACAAGATATGGTAAGTTCTACCAATGAAACTGACAGGTAGTTTTATTGAATGTTTTCAACTGAAAGTTTGTCTGGAATTTAGGATGGCACTCAAAGTGCCTGTGATTGGCTGTTGCCTTGTTTAAAACCACCCCCAGCAGTGATTCATGCCACAAAGAAATCTATTACAGGAAATGTGAAACCATTGAAAGAAACACTGGACATTGAAAGGTATTCAAATGTATTCAACCTTCTGTGTGCACAAAAGTATCTTCACTATTTTGGCTTTATTTTTCAGATCAATATTCAAGACAATGTGGTCTGGGGAGCATAATTTGAAGGCTCTGGAAAAAAATTTAAAACATAAATAATGAACTAGCTTACATAGCTTTCAATTATCTTCAATATATAAAAGTTTCCTTTACCGTTAACAGTAAAGATTCAAGATAGAACTGAACATGTAAAGAGATTGATAGGAAGATGTTGAAGAATGATGTTGTTGTCATATGGCTCTCTTTGGATTGTTGCCATGGATTCGTCCAAATATTTACAAGTTATAGAATTTCCACAAGATATCAATATACAGATTTCTTGAGCTTCATCAGACATTTCATTCCCTAATCCTGCTCTTCAGAGTTTTCAATAACATTATCCTGTTCTATCTTAGCATTCTCCCTGTTTCGTCTTGCTATCTCAATGGAGTATGGATGAACTGGTAGAATTCCTGCCTGAAATAGTTTATGAGTTATGATTTAGAAATCGATCAAGACAAAGCTATTGCTGGGTCATTTTACTGAATCCAACCCTGGATGACATTACTTATCAGCATATTAGTCAGTAGTATTTTTCTCTTACCAGACCCAGAAGAACTGCTACAGACTTTTTTGGTTCAGCTCCACGAGCAAGCCAAAATCTATAAATTCAAGCAACAGTTATCTAGCGACCTGCCAATATTAACTGCCAAAGATCGATCATTGATACTCACTTTATTCGTTCAATATTAAGACTTACAACCTTTTCATTATGTTCATTTGGTAATGGGTCATACACCCCAAGCTAAAAGAAAATGCTCAAAATTAAAAATCCTATCTCAGCCAGGGGGGTCGGGGACGTGAAAGTTCCGAGTACAGCAAATAGTATAATAAATAATCAAAACTTTAAACAAAGTTCTTAACTTTTTGCATACCTGTTCGTATATATGCCTATTACGTGCAGCCCGTCTTTTGCCAGCTACGATGTGAAAAAATGGTCTATTTGGGCACCCATAAAGCGCCAAACGCAAGACTACAGAAGCCTTGCGAACTCTTGCCATAACCAACCACAGAATAGAAGGGGGGGGGGGGATAAAGAATGAGAAAACGCTTCCAATATGGCGGATAGTACAACCATTATACATAAAATGTAAATAAACTAAAATCTTCTCTGAGTATTAATGTCAAAAGATAAAGGAATAAAGCCTGTAACTTCTAAAAATATTGAGGTATATTTTAAATACGATTTATCTGCCTATTATCAGGACATACTTATGATACAATACCTATGTATGTTTCCGAAATTTGCAGATTAAATTTGATATTTTGACGAACGACGACCAGCAAAATGAATTAAGAATTTTAAAAGAGGTTTTTCAAGCATCCTATGGACCAAACGGACGGTAAAATACTTATACGAAAAAACTTTCAAGAATATACAACGCTGAGCTCTATACATTTACTGGAGTGCTAAATAGTGACAATACTTAACTTTATCTCAAAACAGGGCGAATTTCATCCAACATGCAAGTGGAGGTCATGTAACTGTGACATCACACTCAAGTCAAATTATCAAAAGCATCACAAATGTATCAACCCCCTTGACTAGATTGATATTACAGGCAGTTCAAGGGCACGTTCATCAATTCCAGGATGGGGGATTATTTACTGGTCTTTTGACTACACAGTAAGCAAAACTTGAGCAGAGATTAACCCTTTCAAATTCGAAGCTAAAGAATTCAAACCCATTTTTTCTGTAATTCATGGGCATTGCTTGTTTCTTCTTCAATAGGTAATCCTGGACATTCGTGAATAATAGTCTTCTGTTCTTCCATTTTCCCAGGAGCAACTAGCAGATCAGCTCATTTTCTCTCCATTTTTCCACTAATCCCATTTTTTATGCCAATTTCTTTAGACTGATTGATTCATCTCTAAAGTCTGGTTTACAGAGACATACAGCGATAGCAGTTAATGAGCATGCGCTAGATATAATCCTACGACATGCGAACAGTTCAGATGTCAAAATACCAGTAGATTTGGGGAACATGAAACATATGCTTTGTGTTATAAGATCAATCTTAGAAACAAAACCTGCAAGTGGAATGAACCAGAACGAAGTACAATCACTATCAGCCTTGTTACTACGTGTAAGCAGTAGAGTTTACCAACTTCTAAAAATATCGAGAAATTGTGGCATCCTTGCATAATACATAAGTCAGATCCCAATCACCTGCAATGTTTTCAATGTCTAAAGCCTTCTTAATTGTTTTCTAGGGATTTCTAAACTGTATTCCAAAGTCAAAAGAAAGGAATATATCACTTGACAATCTAAGGATTCAAGAATGTGAAGGTCCTTCATCTTGCAACAGTTGCTTGAAGGAAGGGATTCTTTTAGAAGCTAAAAGTCACCCACATGCAAAAGCAATTCAAGTATGTTGAAACACATCCTTTAATGGACATGTAATAATGGTTAGTGCTATACAAGCTTTCTAGGAAGCTGTTATTTCATTTGTACTTCTAAATTTCTAGGAATGTACAAATGATATAAAAGTGGCATTGTTTGATTGTTCACTGGCAGGCAGCATTGCAGACACATGGCTGGAGGGAACCAGCATAGAAGTGGGGGATAACTTGAGAACTGAAGATGAAGTTATGCTGTCCATGATTAAAATGATTGATAAGTTGATAGAAGATGGTGTCAGACTTGTAGCATGTCAGAAAGTTATTCATCCAACTCTGCAAGAATATATAATGAAAAGAGGTTTATATGTCATCGAGAGGTTGTCACTTTGTCATATTCATGCTGTCCAAAAGTTGACAGGGGCAAAGTTATTAAGTACATTTCAAGGCAAGATTCAGGATAGTTTTGGTTCACTTACAAAGATCACTTCACTGGTTATAAACGACAGAAGGTAACCAGCCGTATCATTGAATGTGGGAAATGAGTAAGCTTTGTCAAAACAATGACTAGACACACCCAATAGCAAATACCATGCACATTGGATAACAAGTATATGAAACTAAGTCACAAATAATATCTTTGGAAGGTACTTTTCTTCGTAGGATTTCTATATTCATGTAGAACTACGCAGGAAAAGATCTTTTATAAGATAGAGAAGACGTATGCTTGCCCCTTCATTTGACAACTGCACTCTCAAAACTCTTCCTGACTATTCTACCAAAAATTTTTTTTAGATTTTTTCATTTAATTCCACATTCCAACTCATGGTCTGGAATCTCTACCTTGCTGTTGTGTGCTCCAGATGAACATGGCATAGTTGAACTAAAGTCACTTTGCTCGAGTGTGCTACAAGCTTTAAAGCAACTTGTGTATCAGCCATTTCTTCTGCCTGGTGCAGGCTGTTTTGAGACTAACATAGCTGGTTTATTAATGCAAGCTGCACAAGACTTTGACACCAAGCAAGAACTATTTGGTACTAAACGTAAGTACTCAATTGTTGCTCTAGCTTATAAGGAACAGCTTCATCTCAGTATATCACAATTTCTTACAGAGCAAAGGTCTCAAGGCTTACACTCAGTTGCCTCAACTTTTCTCAACATCGCTAGAGCACTAGACTATGGCAGCAATGATCACCTGATTGACACAACTACATTTCACTACTGGATCACTCGTCCAATGGCCACGCTGGACCCTCAATGCTGCCTGTGTGGACTGGTAACTAGTACCAAGAACACCAAGTGGTACATGAATGAAGAATTACATGATAGATGTTGTCAACTTAGGGATATATGTGTACATAGAGTAACTACAGAGGCATTAGAGGAATGTAAGCAGTTAGTGCTTGATGTAGCAAGCATCAAAGTGAACGGAATAAGGACAGCTTTTGAAACAGCAAATACAATACTAAGAGTTAAACATTTTGTGAAAGAAATTCTTTCATAACCTTGCTTGACAAAGATGCCAAGTGGTGGGATGGCTAAATGTCATTTCTATGCAGAGCTTACTCAAATGGAAATGAAGAGTCTCCCAGGAGAACCGTATATTTACACTGTACCTAACAAGTTGTTATAAATATGGATATGTACCAGAAGCAATGTCTTCCCAGTTATTGCATAGTTGTGCTCATTATAAAAACATTATCAATGGGCCTAAAAATTTAGAGAAAAGTCTTTAGTGGTAAAATTGATAACAACATTAACTACTGCGTGTAGCATGATTATATGTGAAGCTAGCAAGGCATCAACTAGATGATCATTTCCACTCACCTATCGCCATCATCCGTTGCCACCAAACCAATTCTTTTTACAACAGTCATGCCATCACTAACTCTTCCAAAAATACTGTGTTTACCTTTTTAAAAATATGTTGTAATTAGGCGCAATATGCTCTGGAGTAAGACCGAGACTCTTGCAACTTCATGACTTAAAGACACATACCATCCAGCCATTGTGTTGGTGCTAAGGTTATAAAAAACTGGCTGCCATTCGTGTTTGGACCACTACACAAAATGTTTTCATAATTAGTCATTATCAATAAATACAACTTATAATACAGTACATGCATGTTACCTATTTGCCATGGATATTATTCCAGCCCCAGTATGCTTTAGCTCTCTCGTAAGTTCATCTTCAAATGTAGGCCTGAAATTACTCATTGTTAATTATCTGATTAGGAATACTTATAGGCTTTCACACAAAGCAACTGCTTACCCGTATATTGAGGCTCCTCCTCGACCAGAGGCAGTCGGATCTCCACCTTGAATCATGAAATCCTATAAGACAAGATTATTAAATACATCTCACTGTTTAACCACTGCCTGAGTATGAGACAAGTGCCGTTCTACTCTATACTGCACTCCAAAGTCATCAACATTGTCACTCATTCTTCTTGTGCTTTTATCGAATTGATCACTACTTCATGTCAAAATAATCTTAAAAACAGAAATAGTTCGTTT
>JAODVQ020490048.1:0-10167 GCA_025400075.2 Phenganax stokvisi
GAATGCTAAAGTCTTCTCGAATACACTGTGAATCGTTGATAAACGCGTAAAATGCAATTGTTTTGTTGTATTTTTGGTCTTTTGAGCGTTAGAGGTTAAATAATGCAAATTTTGTTATTAATATATTCGATAGCAATTCTTTGTTTTATGACTTGGTCTTAGACAAAACTGGAGATTATAAAGTTTTAGGTATTTTGAGGGTGATTTAAAATGTGTTGAAAAGTTCACTTACTATTTCAATTCATTGATAGAATAACATCATATTTTGATAAAACAATTCAATGCGCACCATCAACGATTGATTGTTATTTATGTGGTCATATTTCTATGCTATAGTTGTTGGTGTTTCAGTTTTATCATAACAATCTAATTTTTTCTACGAAGATGGTTCAGTTTGCGGGTCGGCTTTTTTCCAGTCCGTCAAAGTATGAGAGTGTCGACACGACTGATTCAAACGTTATGCATTAACAACCGGTTGGATACGCAGTTTGGTGATAGTTTATCACTTTTTTTGTTTATATTTCATGACAACAGATGTATGTATAGACCTTTTTTGGCTAATAACTATCGATCTAACAAAGCAAATGGCGGATATATTTATGATAAAATTAGCAAATATTGCTCGTCAACTAAATCGCAAAGTATTCTTACTTGCTTATGTGCTTTTTCATCGCAAAAAAGACTACTATATACATATCTAGCTGGCTTTCGGTAAACCTCACACGACAGCTAATGGTGGTCGAGTTCACAAGTTTAATATAATACAAGCAAGCAAATCAAATTTATTCTCACTAGTGTTTATGTTTTTGACTACATAGCTACAAGATGCTGCACATATTAACATGATTCCTTCCTGGTAACTGTAGGTTGACCACTATCTGCTTGAGCTCGATAAATATCTGTTAATTTGCATCGTTTGGGACATTTTTGCCATATAAAATTACAAATATTTATAAGATTACAAGTATTTATAAGATTAGAAGTAACTGCACAGAATGTTATTGTTTTCGTGTCAAAAATTGTCATGTTTTGGTGTATCAAATTTTGTGAATGCATGGTAGTGCAACTTAAGTTTGACCATTCGAATCGCGGCTTGACCTAGACCTTCATTGGCTCCTCTCGACTCTCATGCAATCTCAGGTCTTGTTTTATCATGCAATGATGAAAGTTGAGGATATTCCTAGGTCATGTACACTTTTATTTGCCTCTCATGCAACTTTCATTCAATTTTAACCAAACGACGCGTTAGAATTTGCATAGAATTGACTTTTTCTTAGCCAACTGTCGCCATTGCTATTGTTTATATATAGTCAGACAATCAGTTTATCCCCTGTGGCTACATTATTAAAAAACAGCACTATAAGGCACATGAATGCATCACGACACCGTTTCCATAAGTTTCAATTTGATAACTAACGACGCTGAATTTTTATCGGCTAAAAGTTTCCCATTTGGAGTAAATTTAGCACAGACACTCAAACAAAGTGTTGTAAAGGACATAACGATTACAAGAACGATTGAACGTGGGTCGATTTGGGCATTTGTACGTTTTGTTTGATTTGCTTCGGTGATTTTCAAGATACCACGCAATAGTTTGATGGTAATTGTCCTTTAAGTTGCACGAAGACGTCGCCCAATTCCATTTGATATCCAATCTGCATTTTGATTTGACGACATGTAGGGTTGACAACGGTCAACAAAGTCAAAAAGGCATTTTTAATGATATTATAACAAATAATCTTTTTGAAAAACTAAACTTCGATTCAGGCCAAAATGACGTTCGAGTGGAATAAGAATGCCGAAATACCACAATTTTTCCAGTCAGAGTCTGACTGTATGTAATTTACTCGTCAATAGTCAAAAGAAGATAGTCTGGAGGCTTTGTGAATATGAAAGAGCAGAAATATCGAGAAATATAACTGTGATCTTACTGATTTATCATATAGGTTACATGAAGATGAGCAAATCTTTTTGGTTTATGTTCATGAATTTTTAAAGATTTTTTAATCAAAATTCATCTATTATTTGGAACGGCTTCTTATGGTGATGCTGTGCTGTTCAGTTTACCGCACTCCATTCAAAATTATTCACGATTAAATGGTTTCTAAAGTAGCCATTCAATGTTTTTATTTTCACCTTCGTAATCAATTGTCGCTGCAAATCTAGACGATTCAGCGAGACAAAAGCTAAAAATTTCAAAGCAGACCCCCTCTGGGCTCTGCCTCTAAATCATTTTATCTAAAGATCATCTGAGGTGTACCTGATCTCTAATTTTTTTATGAAAAATGAAGATATCCTATCAACTTTTCACAGACTCACGACGTCTCTCGAACGTGGGCCATATATTTGGGTTCTCCTACAATCATTTCCAATCGAAAGTTTTCGATACAAACATCAAGTGAACAGAGCCAATGAAATACTTTTTGACTGATACTTCTTCTACCGTAAAATACTAATTGAAGTAAAGAGATTAAGAGCAATGTTACATAAACTTGAAGAAACTTAGAACAAGGACTTTGGCACCGTCTCCAAATCCTATCTTTAATGACTGAATATATTTTCTATGGATTGTGGTCAAAAGACTATTGGACGACGCTTAGTTATGCAGAAAATGTGTTCAGTAATCGTGAGAGTGCGCAAACCTCATCAAAACATTGTAAAATAACTTTGATCCCCATCAACTCCACAGAAGACGTAAAAAATCCTTGGGGAACATAAAATTGGAGCTCTTGCACAAAACTGCACTAAACTTGTACAAAGATTTACTGTCTATAATTTATAATTGCAATGGAATGAAACAATATAAAAGTAAAAGATAGTTGGGTGGTAACGTAGTATTTGTAGCACAATTAATATGACGTTCATTTGACGTAAGTAATCCATATTAAAGAAGTATGCTCGTACTTGTGGTTGGCACAGCGCGCATTAATCGCTGGAATTTAATTATGCATATGGTCTATTCACCGGCAATTGCCGGAAAGCAGAGGCTCGGGTTTAATTCCTGGCTGAGAGCTTGGAGTTGCATTTTCACTAGTCCTCCTGTTAAAGGGTCTTAGAAAATGTATATAGTCTGCTATAAAAATAACTTCGAATGTAGTTTCGGTCGAGAGAAATACCATAGAGTCTCGGAAATTATCATTTAATGACTTGAAAGCGAATTTGAAGGATATTCCCTTATAAAACAAGGTCCTTTGAAAGAAGTTCCAAAAAATAATTATTTCAAATACAGAGAGAAAGGAATAAAAGTTATGATTATATTGATATCATTAATTTCAGAGAAATTGCGCTATTCAGTCATTACTGGTCATTATTTGGGTGGAATACAGTACAGCGGTAATTTTTGACAACAATTAAGAACATTTGATGAAGAGTGAAGACGTTTCAGTTCAAAGTCACTGCTTATTGTTAAAGCTTTCAAATTTTTGCAAGTATTTGGATTATGTCTTTCTTCACTGACTGTGTGTGTGAGGAAGCTGTTTCATCATAAAATCACAGCTCCTTATAAGAGCTTTCAAATTTGCCAAAGTTTCATATCATTGTCTACAATAATTGCATCTTATGACACATTTTGTGATTAAGTTTTAAGCAATTGTTCTTGGTGTGTCAACACGATTAAACTTAACCAAGTCACGATACTGACACATTAATGCATCTGAAAGATTGGGTGGTATATTAAAAAGAATGGATTATAACAGATTTAAATATTTGGGGATTAGGGATAGGTGATTGTTGTTCTTATATCGCAATATACGTCACGTAGTGTTGCGGGCTCAAATTTTTTTGCTCGGCGACAATTGTAATAGACGAATACGAACCCGATAGACTTTTCAATCCATGAAATATCTTTAAAATCCTCTTGTTTGAATATATTTTTATGTTTCTGCAACATTGCATGAATATTTAAAAAAATGTTTATATCGTTTTATTGTTAGAATTTGATTTTTAAAACAGAAAATTCGATATAAATACGTCGGCCATTTTAGACGAAGTGATCTTCACTATAAATTTTTAATCCATGAAATATTTCAAACGGTAGTTTGCTTAACTATTTGCTTCTGTTTCTGTAATGTAGTATGGACATAAACAAAATGTTTACATGGTCATTTTTTGTTAGAATTTGATCATTATGGTAGAAAATTGCGCAGTAATATGGCGGCCATTTTGAGACGAATCCAGATCATCGCGAGAAAACTTCTAATTCATGAAATATTTAACAATTTGTCAAGTTAATAATGCTTCTAAAGTGGATGGGTCGCATAATGGAAGGAAGGATTACGACCGATGTCATAAGTTGGAGATTATTTAAATGTGATTGTTTTACTTGCTACAGCAGCAATTGTAATTTGCACGATAAACACGATTCATTAAACGATGTCACGCAACTGTTAGACGAAAAAGTTGGACTGATGAATGCTCATTTTCAAACCAGGCACAATGAGCACGCAAAAATGATGTTAGTTTTTTTCATTGCATGTGTACCAGTCTTGTAGGTGGTGCAAAGGCATAAACAAATTTTACTTGCTAGCTGTGATATAAACATGAATTTGATCACCATTCACTGTCCCAAAAAACGGACCTTTGAAAGTCAGTTTAGAATACAGCCCCTTGTTGTTTGCTTACTTTTGAACCACGGGTGTGTAAAATAACAACTGGTCGAATGCTCCTTGGATATTAGGGACCTTAAGATTCCAGGACGCAAGCTCAATAACGCGAACGCTGAAATGAGCACTTTCATTTCAAATACAAAACAACACACTCTGAATAATATATTTGTGATTCTATAGCAGTCTATTTCACGAATCTAACATAAGGAAACTTTTTCTCAAATGCGGAATAAAAAACTTGTGACTTGTTTCGGGTACAAAGTTTCCCTTGTTTACGACTTAAGTTTTCGAAAATCACGACGCGGTACATAAATTTCTTCAAATACAGCAGAGGCTGTTTCCAATGTTGGCAGAGTCATAATAATACTAAAACGTTACTGCTACATCAGTAATGCTGCATTTCAGTTTGTATACAATATTTTCAACACAGAGTAACCCAATATTTACAATCGCGTCGTAGAATCTTAAGGTCCCTATTAATTAACAAGGACTTCTTATCGTGTGAATTCAATACTGTGTAAGCAACCTCCTTTTTAACATTTCCAATGCTCAAATTTGATTTGGGAAACTCTGTTTTTAATAAGTTTTATTTGTGACTTTGAAAAAATGTAAGCAATTCAGAGCAACGAAGTATTGTGAACTGTTTTCAGATTTCAACAAGTGCAGCGAATGCCAGATAGCTCCAATGTGACAAAGGAACTGTTTATGAAAGTTATCTTTTCAGTGAAGCCTCAACCAATAGGTCCCTATTGCTTGGCAATCAACTGCCCGACTACCCATATGAATAATTGGATGAAAGAAGAGGTTGACGATGATAGCTTTATAGAAAATTTATGGCAAGTTGATAAGGAAGGCTATGACAAATGCAAGGTGTGTCAAAGATTTCCTTGAGAATATTTTTTGACGAGTTCATTTGCTTGTATGTACGACAAACAAGATATCCTTGGCAAATTTCTAGATGAATTTGCTTGTTCGTGTTTACGACGAGCAAGTTTTAATTGACAGGATATATTCTGAACTACGTTGCAATATTTTCATTTCAACCGATTCAGGTAAACACGAAAGGAGACCCAAACGTCAACAGGCTTCTTTTAACCTGCAATGATAAGAATAAGATCAATATAAAAACTTTCATCTTCATGAATAACTTTGGAGCAGAGGACTTGTTTACACCTGCGTTCAAGCCTGGAAATCACTACTACTTTATATGTGAGTTAACCATACTTTTTTATAGGTATTTAGTAGTCCATACCGAGGTCAGGAATTGTACGTCTTAATAATAATTAAATTATTTAAAGACGAATTTCAGTACATCTTCTGCAAAAAGTAGAGCTTTAGCTGCCTGTATCAAAGGCTCCGTTTACACTATACCGGACTGCTATCGGAGCGGCTCAAATTTTGCAACTATCGATGCTCTGTAAAGATTTTTAATGATTATGATACAAAGAAATATACAAAATCTGTCAGCGTAGTTAATATTTGCTGACGATTATTGCTCCTTAACAGGAAACGAAGATGTCGTGACGAGTGAATCTGGTATAGTGTAAACGCGGCCAAAGTCAGGGATTGTACATGTGTATTATATTTGAACGATTTAGTATTTCGAAATGACATTACGATGAGAATTGTAAAATAATAGGTATTATGATCTTCGTAAATTTACCTTTGATCTTTAAAACTTCTTTGTTAGCGACAAGTATAGGTGAGCCTTCAGTGCTCGAAACTCGAACGTACAGCGGCAGAGATGGCAGCTGCGAAAAACACCACATGAAATTACATATCTATGTTTGTGTGCCGGGCAAGGGTAGGTACATCTACATCTCGGATATTGATTGAAGAATTGACCAAAGTTGTTTTATCCTTTTGTTCATGTTTATGTAAGTTTGGTTGGGGTAAATGTACAGTCATTAAAGCTATGATTTGGAGACTTGAGCACTGAAAGTCTTTGTTTTATCTTTTTGTTCATGTTTATGTTATTTTGGGTACGATTAAGATATAGTCGTTGCAGTTATGGTTTGAAGACTCGACCGAAGTCATTATTGTATCTTTTTCTTCGTGTTTATTTAAACTTGTGCTTGGTGAAGACATAAATAATCGTTGAGAATTGGCCAAAGTTTGTGTTCCAACCTTCTGTTCATATTTATATAAACTTGCTAACGTTAAAGATAGAGTCATTAAAAATATGATTTGGAGACTTGACCCAACTCTTAGTTTCATGTTTTGTTTACGTTTTTCAAAACTTGAAGTGTACGGCGAAAGCATAATAATTGAAAATGTGGTTTGGAGACTTGGCGACAGTCTTTGTTCTGTCTTTTTGGATACTTTAAGAGCTTACGAGTTGGCCAAATTTTCAGGCCATGTATTTGTTGACTACAGCTTTTCATATTTCTTGAATTTTGTTTTTTTATTTTCTTTTACAGAAGATTGTATTTACGAAATGCCCAAATGCGGCCCCCCGCCTGAACTTTTCAGGGATATGCACTTGATTGATGGCAAGTTACCAGCTCCAACAAGGAAACCCGCTTCGGAGATTGTCCCAAAAGTTCGTACCCCCCCGAAAACGGAAGCTAAAAATGACAGACAAGTCATGCAACGTACAACGCCGAGGAATGATATCGAGGGTGAAAAAACGCCGATTTGCAAGGAGGAAGAAAAAGGCAGTACGTATTTGTATCCCAATTTAAGTCAGTGAACTGTAATAAACTTGGAACGATAAGTTCGCCGCCATCTTTGAAGCCAACTCTGTATGAATTTCTGCATATCGCCGCAGTTCTTTATCAAAAAAATCCTCAAAAGTATAGCTTAAGTATTCTTAAAATTTACTCGCTTTACTTTGTTCAAAGCATTTGTTTTTACCCTGAAGCACAGTAGGACAACACCGGTTTTGTCCAATAAAGTGCACAAAACTAAGTAATGTTGTTAAACTGCTGAAAAATAATGCGAACAAAACACGGCGAAAAACTGCACGAAAACTCAGTGTTTCGGGGTTTTTAGACTTTCAAAAAACTGTTCAGGCAATACTTTTTAGAATTCATGTAATCAAGATTTTCGTTGCATTTCTAATCGATGTTTAAATATCTGTAAACTTTAATAAATTACATTTTTACGGTGGACTTCCCTAACCGCTACCTGCGAATAGGTCCGAAATCTAAATCATAAAAGCTATTATCATTCCAGGTTTATTTGAGATCGTTGATATACATTTCACGGCCATCGTGAAATTTTGATGTCACTTTCTAAATTTTATAACAACTGTTTAACGACTAATTTGTTCAAAATAGGGGAGTTTTATTGAACCACACAGCTGCGCAGCGAATGATTGTGATATGCGAACACTTACATCCAAATTAAAGCTACCGAATGACACTTTCTCACTTGCTCACGTGTTTTTCCCCACGTACAAGACCACTTCATGTATAACGGGCTTCCGGTATGCATTGTAAGGCAACGAATCGTGGTCTAATTGAGAAGTTTATCCCTTTATTAGGACAACCAAATCAAACTTATTTCGGACTAACTTATGAAACCCATTTTTGACCGTTTCAGCTTCCGTTCAGCTTATTTTGAATTTTGTTCTTGGGGGCGTTGCTTTGTTTATGGCAGTCGTTATCATAATCTTGGTGTGCGGATTATCGTAAGTTCATTTAGCGAAATATTATGTTAAAACATGTGGTTCTTGACCAGGCATTCATCTGCATTCTGTTTATCCGTCTTTTCGACAGGGATAAAAACAAAACGTACGAAGTGGAGCGACCTCACTCGGCTATTTCTACAGCGCACCCCCATATTGTGAATGCAGAGATAGTACAGTACAGTGATGGACATGTAGAATTATCCCCTGTCATAGTGAGCCGCACCCCTCCTACATCCCCAAATATGATTATACCACCCTTCCCGAGCCTACAACGAGTCCCCTCGCAACGACAGAGCAACACGCCTTCAGACAACCATAAAGTTCCACTTGAGGATACCCCTCCTGAAAGATCATTGTTAGAAACCCCCCTTTCCGAAGAACCAAGAGCATTTGCATTTCCAGATGAGCCGCTTGACTCCGAGGCAACGTCGGACGGTGTCGAAAGTTCCGAATCAGAGCCGACGACTACCGCAATTGTGACAAATCCACGACATGATCACGAGTTGAACACGTGATAGGTTTAAACATTTGGATTAGCACGTTACGAAGTTAGACTAGCACGTGGTTATTCCTCCCATCACGTGATAAATTTTGCAAATCGTGCAATAAGTTTCGGTGCAGCATGTGCCCAACGAAGATATCACGTGATAAAGTATTGGCTACCGCGTGATAAGTAGAATTTGTCACATGGTTAGCGTGGAGCATTTACGTCGCTCCTTCACTGTTTTTTTTGCTCCACTCTTTCTCATTCGAGAAAAACTTCGGCGAGATGTATAAATATGCCTGTTGCGAAAACAACAGCTTGACTTTTGAAGTCGAACGGTTGTTTTACCACAAGTTATACGATCAGACGTCATGAAATGACGTGTAAACAAACATGTACTAGAAGGAAGTATGGTTGGACCCGCGTTTTGCAAAATCCGCGCTATCATAAGCATATACATTATAGTGTCATTAGTTTTAAAGTAGTGTGAGGAGACAATTAGAAGTAAAAGTGAAATGTAATATAATATTTTGTATCGTTTAGTTTAGGAATAAATAGAGTTGTCTTCACTGTCTCATGATAATGGAGAGGTTAAGAATTTATGGTTTCCTGTAAGGTGTACGGGTATCTTGATTTTTCTCTTGATTTTTCGCGATGCTCGTGCGTTTACCAAAACTTAACTTCTACTTTCTTTTGTAGTGAACTATATTTTGCAACAAAACCAAATGAAATGTAAAAATAAGCACAGAGAAGTTTGCGAAATATTGTGACGAAAATAACGCTACCCGTACTCGTTACACGAGACCGAGGTGTAACCTCTAATGCACATTGACCGGAAGTTTCTGTAATGAAAATTTCTATTGGAAAGTGGAAGGACCTCAGTAGCGATTGAGATACTTTATGTAACTTACAATGTCGTGCATCTTTAATTTCAATATGGCGAAAAGCCGCGTGGAGTGAATCCGTGAGGTCACTCAAATAAATTATAAAATTTTGTTTTACAGAAAGAAAACGGGAATGCAATGGGTAAAGACAAAATTTCGAAACGCTCCCGAAGTAGTCTAGTTCAAGATATTGCACAATCAGATGCTTTAAAAAGAAAAAATCGCGTCTCAAAAAAGCGGACGCGTCAAAGTGATAGCGTTGATGAGGTACCGTATTTTATTTTATTTTATTAAGCTTTGCCAATTTCACACATACTTACTGTACGCAATAATATGGCAGGGTATACATTACAGCTTACGCCAATTACAGCGCCCCTTAGCTGTCAGATAGTTCAGTAAAATATGTTCCATACTCTTGAACACCTAGATAGGAACGATTTCTGCAAAGTTGCAGTCCTGCACTTCGTAGTTTCAAGTATTGTAGAGATCACAGGCATGAGTGTAGCGGCTAATATTTTTCAGGTTGGCAGTCGGCAATTTCCCAGTTTGCATATATATATA
>JAODVQ020490265.1:0-10165 GCA_025400075.2 Phenganax stokvisi
GCAACAGGGCGGGGATATCCCGGGCCATGTCGTCCGGCACCATGGCACCGCGCTCGGGATGCAGCGCGGTTTCCAGCCCCTTGGCCTTTTCGGCCCAGGCGTAGCCGTAATAGCTTCCACGGCTTCCGGTCAGGACCTTGAGGCCCTGTTGCACGGCCAGCCGCTTGTCCTCCGGCATGGCCGGCAGGGTTCCGGGATTGCCCCTCCCGCGCGCAAGGGCATTGATCTCGGCATAGGTGAAGGCCCGGAAGACGCGCGAGAGCTCCTTCCCGGGCGCTTCCATCTTCTCCTTGCGCTCGGCCAGATCGTCGAGGATCGCGGCGCGTTCTTTCAGCACGCCGCCCACGGGCATGAGCGAGCCCTCCTGGAACACGTATTTGAGGGCCTCGACCAGATCGGCGCTGCTCTTCGGCAGGTCGGACATGTGTGCGATGCGCGCCACGCTCTGCTCGGCCTGCGTCGCGCCCGGACCTTGCGCCAGGGCCTGCGCCACGCGCCCGTCCACAGCCTCGTCATACGGCACCCGGACCTGTGTTCTGTGGTTGAACTCCAGAGGATGATCCCGGCGATCTTTCCGCCGGACCCCCACATTCTGCATGAAGACGCCTTCTTCAAAAACCGCGGCAAGTGGATTGGGATCGCGCACGACCAACTCCTTCGCCAGCGCGCGCTTGGCATCGAGCGTGACCCGGGCCTCGGTGAGCGCCTTCGTGGTCTCGGCCACCTTGTCCTCGGGCAGGTTCCGCGCGGTATCGGCCGAGCGCAGGAGCGCGCGGATATCGGCCACGAGGTTCCGGCGTTGGTGCACGTCCGCCTCGGCGGGCACCCGCTCGGTGATGGCGGCGGCCAACTGGAGGGCGCGCCCGTCATAGGCGGGATCGGGCGTGAAGCGAGGTCCGTTGCCCCCACCTGCTTTCTCTCGCGGCGGCCCGGCCTTGATCGCGGCCGCGATGGCCGCACGGTTGGCCGGCGTGAGCTGTGGCAAGGTTTCGGGCAGCGGCAGGGAGGGGTCCTGCAAGGCCTGGAACTCGCCAAAGTTGAAGATGGTCGTCAGGCTATCATAGGTCCGGCTGTCGACATTCTTCGCCATCAGCTTCATCAGCACCTGGTCCTGCGCGCCCTTGCGCTCTTCGCTATTCATCGGTGTCTCCTTCTGTTGTGTGTGGTGTGTTTCCGGTCTGGCCGCTTGTGCCTCCTCGGCCGGGGCAACGGCCGCACGGGCCTCGGCCTCTCTCTCGAAGGCGGCCGTGAGCGCGCCCCCGAGCGCCTTGCGCTCCGGCTCCCCAAGGGCGGGCAGGCTGCCGGGCCAGTCCATGTCGGTTGCCGCCATGGCCCCCATCTCATGGCGCGTGAAGGCCGCCAGCATCCGGTTGAGCAGAGCGCCCGGGGGCGGGTCTGCCCTGTCGGGACCGGTCAGCGCCTCGAACACCACCGCCCGCTCCGCCATCAGCGCCCCGGGTTCCGGCAGCTTCGCGGCTGTCGGCGCGTTCGCAAGCGCCTCTGTCACCTTCGAGAAGAGCGCATCGACCACCTTCCCCGGCTCCGCCTCCCGCGCGATACGGTCCACGCGGTCAAGCACAGGCTCACCCGGACGCGCGGGCACGCGGGCGAGACATTGCGCGATCTCTTCGGGCAGATCGACCTTGTGCACCGGATCGCTCAGCGCCACGTGGTGGCTAACCGTCATTGCCAGTTGCAGGGCCAGCCTGCGGTCCGCCTCGGTGGGACCTGGCGGTTTTTGTGGCGCCCCACCTTGCGTCGTCGTTCCAGTATCCGCTGTCAGACCGGCTGCGGCCTCCAGCGCCCGTTCGATATCGGGTCGGAACTCGCCCTCGTCGATCTCGACCGGCCCGATCACAACGCCTGGGGCCTGGTCTGCACCCTGTTGCGGAGTTTGCGCGTCAGGCGATGCCTGCGCGTCCGGGCGAGGAACATCTGCGCCGGTCGGTTCCGGAGCGGATGACGCCAAGTCGGCGTTTGCGGCCTCGCGCCCCTTCTGCGGCGCGTCCAGCGGCAGGCTGGCCTGCCTGGGCCGCAGCCTGCGATCGGGCGGAGTTGGAGATGTCACGGCCATGTCGGTCTGTGGCGCATCCTCCACGTCGCGCCCGATCCCGGCCTCAACAGCAACAACCTCCGGAACACGCTCTTCAACACGGGCCTCGTCCGGCACGTCCCGCAGGGGCACGGCCTCCCCCTGCACTTCTGCCTGACGTACTGTTTTGCCATAGCGGGCCAATGCCTGCTCAAAAAGCCGGGACACCTCACCCTCGCCAAGCGCCTGCGCCACCAAGGCGCCCCGCGCCAGGACCCGCGCCGGCGCAAGCGGGAGGTCCGGGGCCAACGAATGGTCAGGCGCAAGCTCGGTCTCCTCGACCTGCACAACGGGCGCGCTCGGTCCCGCCACCTCCAGCGCCAGCCTGTCCGCCGCCTCTACGGTCCCATGCGGCACCTGCCGCACCAGCCGCCGCCAGTCCCGGCGACCGGGGTGCCCGATGGCACCGCTGCCGGCGTTCCGGTCGCTGCCAAGCAACCGCACATAGCGTTCCACCGCGCGGCGCTCCGCGCCCTCTGGCGCCGCGCCATCCCGGTCGATCGCGGTGCCCAGCACTTCTGCCAGCGCCTGCCGTGCCGCCCCTTGCGGCAGTGGCTGGCGCTCCGGGGACCGCGCGATCCCGGCCAGCCGCGCCAAGCGGTCAATCGCCCCCTCGATGCCCCCGGTCGGGTCGATGCCGACACTCTCCGTGCGGCTGTCGTCTTCGGCAGACCTGCCGACCTCCACAGCCTGCGCAACCGCACGCGCGCCAAGGGCGGGATCAAAGCCGTGATCCAGCACACTCTCGGCCCGGCCCTCCCGGCGCACGATGTCGGTCAGCACCTCGCCCATGCGCTCGGCCGCCGAGGGCACCACGATGCGCAATTGATCCCCATGGGCCGCCACGCCCGCGGCCAGCACCTGTCGCGTCATGCCCGGAGAAGCCAGAAGATGCACGCTGCCCCGCACCAGCGCGCCCTCCCCGTGGATCGTGCCCGCAAAGGCATGAGCCCAGTCTGGCATATCGCCCGCGTGCTCAAGGGGGATTATCACCTCCCGGGTGGCATCCCCTGCGCCGATTTCCTCATCCGCCATGTCGCGCGACAGCGCCATCGCTCCACGTTCGGTCACCCGCAGCCGCAGCGCCCCGCTCTCGCGGTCCCGTCCGAGGATTTCAGCGCGCTCGCCCGCCCGGAGCCACCGCCCGGCCCAGCCCGCGTCCCGCTCATCACGCGCTTTCCACGGTGTTGTGCGCAGGAACCGGATGCGGTCCCCCGCCTTGAGATCGGCGAAGGGGTCGGTGCCAGCGGTCGGGTCGGTGCCGACGGGCACTCCGGTTGGGGCGGCCCCCCGCTCCGGCATCCGGGCATCCATCTCCGCACGGATCGCGCGCGTGACCGCCTCCGCATCCCGTCTGCTCCAGGTCAGCGCGATCTTGTCCATGCTCGGGTCATCCAGCCACGACCGTGCCAACACCTCCACCGCCCGCCGCGCGTCCCCGCCCGCAATCAGCTCATCGCCCTTCACAAGATCAGCCACAGCGTCTGCTGCCTCCCGCCCGCCGTTCAGAAGTCCCCGAAGCAGTGTGGCCGACACCGCCCCACGCAGACGTCCTTCCCGGAGCCAATGCGCGCCCACCCGCATCTCGAGCGCCCGCATCACCGGACCTGCCCCCATCGGGCTTTGCTCCTCACCGCCCAGGAAAGCGACCAGCTTCGCCCCCGAGGCTTCGATGCGCGCCAGAAGCGCCCCGGCCTCCGCGCCGCCGAGCCGGGTGGCATCATCCAGCACCACCACGGTCGACGGACCGAGCGCGGTCGACGGACCGAGCGGGGTCCGGGCTTCGCCTGTTTCATCGACCGCTGTCGGCGTTCCGACCGCCGTTTCCGCCAGCAACCGCGTGATCGTGCGGGGACGTAGGGCCGGGTCCTGCAGACCGCGGGAGGCGCGCTCCTGTCGCACGGCGCGATCAGACCGTTCCAGCGCTTCCAGACCCGCACCCGTGGGCGCGACCGTCAGAACCTCCCATCCGGCGGCCGCATGGGCCCGCGCGGTTTCCACGGCCACCCGGGTCTTGCCCGCGCCCGGTGCGCCCCGGATGAGCCGCAACCGCCCCGGGTCCAGGGCCAGTTGAACCGCCAGCCGCTGTTCGGACGAAAGGCCCTTCTCGACATGCACCCGCACCCGCCAGTCGCGGGATGTCAGGTCATCCAGCGTGGCCTTCGGCGCCCCGGGCGCGGCAGGCCCGAGCGCCAGCCGCATGCCCGCATCCACCGCCTCAAGCTCGGACGCCAGTTGTGCCCGCGTCGTGTAGACGGCCGTGCCATCCGGATCCTCGGCAAGCGCCACCAGATCGCCATGGCCGAGCGCCTGCGTATAAAGCCGGAGGAAGCTCTCCGGCTCCGCCACCACCCGCGACAGGCGCGCGGCGATATCGGCAGGCCGGATGACCGAAGAGCGGCGCAGCAGATCGTCGACTACCCCCTCCGGGGCGCGGAGCCAGTCGCGCTCCCGCTCCGATACACAGTCCCGCAGCACCGGCTGTCCCGGGCGGTACTCCGCCGCCAGAAGCCCCGCCACGCGTTCAGCTTCCGCCATCGCCCCCGCATCCCTTGCAAGGTCGGACCGCTGCTCGCGTCGCTGACGGCGGCCTGGTTGCGCACCATCCTCGTCGACAACCGCCGACGCCCCTTCGGCCAGCGTACGCCAGTCGGCACGCTCCCCAAGACCCACGATCTCCGCGCCGGGCACCATCCCCGCAGACGGCGCTCCGTCCGCGGCCACGCCCATCTCCGCCAGCCGGTCCACCTCATCCACATCCATGTCCAGATGCCCCGCCGCCTGCCCCAGCCGCATCAGGTCGGCGGGCCGCTCCACATGGCCCGCCCGGCCATAGAGCGTCAGCGCCTCCCGGTGACGGCTGAGCGCCACGTAAGTGGCATGGCGGTGCATGCGCCGGTGCGGCAGCACATGCACCGCATCCGCCGAGAGCCCCTGCGCCTTGTGCACCGTTGTCGCATAGCCATAGTCCAGCGCCGCGATCTCCTCCCCCCGCAGCACATGCTCGTCCTCGCTGCCGTCAAAGCGCACCGTCACGGCAGCCTCATCGGGCGCACCGCCGTCGCCCGCGTCCGTATCGACCACCGTGCCGAAACGTGAACGCGCAAGCCCCTGGTCCCTCTGCCCGCGGTGCCAACGGGCACTCCGACCGGGCCGCAGCCCCCGGGTCAGCATCACCCGGTCGCCCGGCGCCAGCAGGCGCGGCACCCGCACCTCTTCCTCACCCCCGTCATGGGTGGCAAAGACCCGGGTGATCTCGCCAAAACGACGCTCGCGCGCCAGATCGAGTGGCGCGGGCCGGGGGGTGACAGGATCGGCGGGACCGGTGCCTTCAGTCCACTGGGCGCGTTCGCCCCGCAGACGGCGCTCCGTCCGCAGGCGGCGTTCCGCCCGGATGGCGTCGTTGAGCGCGGCCACATCGCGCTTGGTATAGCCGATCGCGATCCGTGCTTGCGGGCCGGTGGAGCCGGGGTCCATATCCGCAGTCCGCGTTCGGACCGCAGTCGGCGGTCCGGCCTCTGTCCCGACCTCTGCGGCGGCCCAGTCCCGCGCAAGGGCGCCGATCGGATCGGCCAGCACATCCGCGTCCAGCCGCACCGCGCCGCGCTCCATGTAATGGCGGATCGCAAGCGATACGCCCGGCCCGCCCCGTGCCAGGGCCTCCGTGGCCTGCCGGTCCATCAGGTCGCGCTGCCGCACCACCGTGTCCATTACTACCGCGCCCCCTGCCCCCGCCACGGCCCGTTCCGCCAGCGCCCAGCCCGGCAGATCGGCCACCGGTTGCAACTGCTCCGGATCGCCCACCGCGATCAGCTTGCCGCCCATGGCCAGAACCCGGGCCTGTATGCGTGCCCATTGCCCCGCTCCCACCATGCCCGCCTCGTCCATCAGGAAGACAAACCCGTCCTGCACGGGCCTCTCGCCCCGGCTCCAGCGCGCCTCCCAGCCCGCCAGCGTGGCGGCCTCCAGCGCCGGGTCTGACGCCTTCAGTTCCGCCACCGCCTTCGCGGTGGGCGCACCGGCCAGCACCGGCACGCCCCGCGCCCGCCATGTCTCCGCCACGGCGGCCATGGTATGGGTCTTGCCCGTCCCGGCATGGCCCGTCACCATGGTCAGACGCCGCGCGTCCAGCATCGCGTCCACCGCCTGGCGCTGCACCGGGTTCAGACGGTCCAGCGCCGTCCCCCGCAGGGTGGGCGCACCCGGCGGGGTGAGCGCACCCGGCGGGACAGTCCCAGTGCCCGCGCTCAGGCCGAAGGACGCCGCAGCGAGCTCCGCTGCCTCCGCCTGCACCCGCGCGATTTGCGCCGCCCTGCTCCGTGTCATATATTGCACCGCCCCTTCCGGAGAGCGCCGCTTCAACGCAATCAGGGAGTCTGAGGCCATGATGGCCTTGCGCATCTCTCTCAGGTCAGCGGGCGTAACCGTGCCCCCGAGCCGCTCCCGGAGAGCTTCGCGGATATCGGCCTCGGTGAAGACCGGACGGTCGGCCCCGAGAACAACGAGGATATGCTCCGGGTGGGCGGCCAGATACGCGGCATTGGCGCGGGCCATCTGCCGCGCGCTCTGCGAAACGCGGGGGATCTTTGTCATCTCCGCCAGCGCCTCCGGCGACAGGGCGGTGTCGTCCGGGGTGGGCACATCCTGCGGGGTGAGCGCACCCGGCGGGGTAAGCAGATCAACCTCAGACGCAAACGCGCTGTCTTCTTGCCGCGTCTGGGCCTCTGCCGCAGCATCCGCCATTGCCAGGGTGCGGTCCTCATCAAAGCCGTGATCCAGACCCGACCGGGGCGCCCGCTCCCGCGCTGCGATCTTCTCCAGCGTCTCCGGCACGCGGGCCGCGTCGACCGGCAGCACCACGCGCAGCGCACGGCGCGCGACCGACACCCCCGTGGCCAGAACCTCCCGATCCATGCCCGGCGATCCCAGCAAATAGACGCGCTCATGCCGTCGCCCCGCCGCCGCCATCACCGTCGAGGCAAAGGCATAGCTCCACGCAGGCAGGCGATCATCCGCCTCGACGGACACCACGCGGGACGCCCCGCTCTCCTCCGTGAGCCGCAGGCAAAAATGCACGTCGTCCTCCTCCGGGGCCAGCACCTCCGCCAGTGCGCCCCGCGATATCCGTGTCCCATCCACCAGGCCGCCCGCATGGAATCTTATCCGGTCTCCCGGCTTCAGACCGGCAAGCGGGCCCTCCTCTGCCGTCATGAACGCAGCCCGCGCCGGGTCCACCGCATCCAGCCGCGCCCGGATCGCCTCGGTGAGCGCCGCTGCGTCCCGCCGCCCCCAGCCGAGCGCCAGGCGGTCTTGCCCGTCCTGCGCCGCACCCGCATCCTCCACATAGGCCCGCACAATCGCCGCCAGAGCCGCCTCCCTGGTCCCGGCCCCCTGAACAAGACCCGCCGCAGAGGCCGCCGCCAGACGCTCCGCTCGAAGCCCGCGCTCGGGTCGCAGCCCGCGTTCGGGGTGAGACGGCCTCCGGGAAACGGTCCGGGGGACCGTTTTGCCGTCGAACGGGCGGAGCCCTGGCCGGGGCCGCTTGCGCAGCGCCGCCGCGAGATCGGCAAGCTCCGGCGTCTCCGCCCCATGCGCCCCATGCAGATGTTCAACGGCCTCCGTCAGATCAATCCGCCCGACCAGACGCCGGGCCAGCGTGGCAAAGACCGGCCCCGCCTGCGCCGGACGCCGGTGCGGGTTCACCAGCGCCACCAGCGAGGCCCCTTCCGCCTCGATCCGCGCCAGAAGAACCTCCGCCCGCCCCGCGCCCAGAGCCTGCGCATCATCAAGTATGACAAGACCCCCGCGAGACCCGCGCTCCACAGGCCGTGACAGATACCCCGCCAGCGTCACCACCTCCTCCGCCGCAAGACCCTCTGCCAGCAGCGCCTGTCGTCCGCCTTCGGTCGGCGCCACCAGCGTCACGGCCCGGCCCCGTTCGGCCTCCACCCGCGCCAGCGCCGCCGCCATCCGGGTCTTGCCGGACCCCGTGGGGCCACGGACCAGCCGCAGGCGCTGACCGGTCGTCTGCAAAACGCGCACAAGGCCCTGTTGTTCGCCCGAAAGCGCCATGGCGGGCGCGACATCCGCATCGCTCCTCATTTGAGGCAGGCCCGTCCCCGGCGCCTCCCGCGTGCAGGCCAGCCGCAACCCCCGGTCCAGCACCCGGAGTTCCCGCTCCAGAAGCGACTGCGTAGTGTAGACACGGGTGTCGCCCTGATCGTACCTGCCGCCCAGGCCGCGGCCCGCGCGGGGCAGCGCCACCAGGTCCGGATGTGCCATCGCCTGCACGAAGAGCCGCAGGAAGCTCTCCGGATCGCGGATCTGACGCGCCAAATCACCCGCCACCTCCTCGGCCCGCACAACCCCCTGCCGCGCCACCAGATCGTCAATCACCCGGGTCGGTTCCGCCGCGTAATCCGGCATGTCCTCCCCCGCCGCCTCGATCTCAGCCAAGACCGGATCGCTGTCCGCATGATCCGCGCCCAGAAGACCCGCCACCCGGGCCGCCACCGCCATCAGGTGCCGATCCTCCAGAATGCTGACCCGACGCGCATCGTCCCGCCCGTCGCTCCGCTCGTCAGCGGCGCTCCGTTCGTCAGCGGCACCCCGCCAGTCGGGCCGCGACAGGAACGGCCCGGGCACCGCGGACCGCTCCCCCCGACCCACCGGGGCCGCCACCGCCTCCGGGCGCGTCATCGCCAACCGCTTCAGCGCGGCCACACTCTCGCAATGCCCCCGGCGGCCCACCACCTCCACGCGCTCCCGGTGCCGCGTCAACGCGACATTCACGCTGTGACGATCCAGGGACCGGTGCGCCAGAAGCCATGCCTGGTCCACCGTCATCCCCTGCGCCTTGTGCACCGTCGCCGCATAGCCGTGCGCGAAATACGGGAAGGCCCCCGTGTCGATCTCTATCGGGTGCTCCGGAGAGCGTCCGTCTATAGCGAGAGAAAACCCCGCCTCCGTGAGCCCCACAACCGTCCCGAACGCCGACCGCGACACCTGCGAGGTGGGCAGCACCTGCGAAGTGCGCGCGACCCCCGCCCCGGAAATCGGGCGTGTCAGCATCACCCGGTCCCCCACGCCGATCTCGATCCATGCGCGCTCCCGACGGGTCCGGGGCACACCCTCCTCGCGCACGTGCCGCACCCGGTCGACCTCGAAGACCCGGCCCGGCGCGACCAGACCCCGCGCCACCAGCCGCTCCCGCACCGCCGCATTGAGCCGCTCCACATCCCGGTTCGTCGCCGCCAGCGCAATCCGCTCGGGCAGATCCTTGCCACTGCCGAGACTGTTCACATAAGTCTCGGCCAGCGCCCCCACCGGATCGGCCAGAACCGACGGCTCCAGCCACAGCCCGTCCCGCGCCACGTAGTGATCAATCGCCCGGCCAATCCCGGCCCTGTCACCCCCCGCCAGCGCCACGGTCGCCGCCCGGTCCCCGGCATCGCGCTGCCGCATCACCACGTCGAGCACCGGCAGGGCCCTGTCCTCAGCCCGCACCGACCGCTCCGCCTGCGCCCAGCCCGACATCTCCATCACCGGCTGCAGCTGCTCGGGGTCCCCCACCGCAATAAGCTTGCCCCCCATCGCGCCCACCTGGCTCTGCAACCGCGCCCACTGGCCCGTGCCCACCATCCCCGCCTCGTCCATCACGAACACGAAGTGCGGACGCGCACCCCGGCGGCCCTCCTGAACCGGACCGGGCGGAACACCCTCGCCCCGCGCCCACCGGCTCTCCCACGCCGCCAGCGTCGCAACCTCCGCCCCCGGAAGACCGGCCAGCGCCTGCGTCGCCTTGCACCGACGGCACACGGTACTCGAGAGTGGGGGCCCTGTTCGAGAACCACAACCGGGAGACCGGCGAGGTGTTCTACTCGATCAAGCTCGACTTCCCCGTCGCCGTCACCGAGCTGGTCGCCTTCCCGCCGAAGCCGAAGGACGATGATCCGGACAAGAGCGGCTGAGAAGGGAAGGGCCAACGGGGGCGGCTCTTGGCCGCCCCGACCGGCTGGCGCCGGTGGCGCGCAGGGCGCGCCGGTCCATCACAAGGATGAAGCAGGGTGGAGG
>JAODVQ020490374.1:0-10162 GCA_025400075.2 Phenganax stokvisi
GGCTCAGCCCCTTCGAGTAGTAAAGTGCTGGGGCAAAAGCCCCACCAGCCCCACCGCCTGTGCCGCCCCTGCTAGGTAGACCTCTTATCCGAGAGCAGCATAGCTAAGCTAAGCCTGCTTTCTGCGCCGAGGGTTTGCACTTTAGTGCTTTTCATTTTTGTTTCCAGCACGTCATTGCGCGCATACTCCAGTTCAAGTTTGCCATTCGCAGTCCATATTATAGGGTCTCGTAGTATAGGGGTAACGCGCTGTGTTGCTAAGAGGCTGTGAACATTTGGCTGATCTTTTAGGCCTCAGCTAGTTTACAGACACGCTTACCCCGCGCAGGCCCGTCACATTCGTGTGGCGTTATAGCAGGCCCTGTCAGTAAAATTTTAGTCAAGGTCCAAAAGTTGTCCCGGACTGATTTTTGCCTGCAAATTTGGGTCCATTTGTGCCTAAAGTGGTATGTGTGCTCAGTTCTATGGTGTTTGAGCAAAGGAGATGGGAGTTTTGTGCACAGCCTGAGCACTAGAGATGTAAAGATGCTCGCATAGTTGCAGCTTTGCTTTGCTGGAAACATATTATAGCTATTGGCCTATTGTAGAGAGGTATATATGACCAATGCATTATCTTTAGAATTTTTAAAGCTATTTTATGTTTTGGCCAAGATATGAGCTGTTTGGTGGCACTTTACAATGAGATTTTCATTCATTCCATATACCCTATACTGACTTTTGAATAGGGGGCAACCACTATAAAGTCCACCATTAGCCAGTTGCTCGGTAAAAACAGACCAAGGGATCTGTCCCAGGGATGCTGCTATTGGCAAATTATATATAGGTAGTTCTGCTATCAACAGGACAGAAATGGACCACTAGCTATAATAGCTCAGTGGTGAGCACTCGCACAATCTGCTATCAACCGGACAGAAATGGACCACTAGCTATAATAGCTCAGTGGTGAGCACTCGCACAATCTGCATAGTATCATAGGTTGGAGAGTCCCATCCAGACCATCTAATTTTCCCTTGGCTGCAGGAAATATTAGCAATAAATTAACCACATCCAAAACCTATTCTGGAGGTGGTTGATTGGTTCTTTGTATTTGCCCTGACTAGCTTCATGAAAATAATTCCTACATCTCCGGTAATGTTTTGACATATTATAGTGGGTGGTTTCTTAGCAAACACTTGTTCAGTCAGTAAGATCTACACATATACGAACATTTTCATCAGCTTTGGGATATACTACTATGCCATCCCTGAGCACTAATCTTTTACCTTAGCAACATGGTTTATCACCTCCATCTTCACCATACGTACAAATTCTGCTTCACTTTCGGTAATATAGATATAGCTATGCTTCTTGGAGTAGACAAGGCATGGGAGTTTGTGTCTTAGCAAGGAACGATTCAATACTCTCCTTCTATCTTCCCCTATCAATTGAAGAGAAGTGAAAACCTGTTCCGTTATATCTGTTTTCACTTTCATTTCATTGACTCTCTGTTGTAGTCCGAATGTTTCAATAGCTGGATGTTGTAATAGTGAATGGCTCAGTTGCTTGATTGTGAATACTTCCTCAGTAATATGCGTGTTGTTGCTCCACTGAGGTTCTTTTTTGCTGACTTGAGAATAGAGTTCGGGGATGTTTTTCATGATTTTCACTGGGATAACAGTCACATTAGCACAAATATCGATTTTGAATTCCACAGGGTGTCCATTAACCTGTAGTGTTTTTAACCATGGGTTAGAACCTCCAAATATCTCCACAGATCCAATGAAGGGAGTATTGTCAGTACATTAAACTCTGACAGACTTTGGTGTACAGCACACCCATTTGTGATGGCCTTTCCTCCCACACTCACGACAAACATTATCCCTAGTTGGCATTTTTCCATGTTTGGGGTTCTCCTACACTACCTTAACTTTTTAGACTTCTGCAGTTGATGTCCATTAGGGGCTTGCTGGGTGGGTTTCCTCTGTGGTTAGGCAGTTTCTTCTTTCTCACCTAGAACAGCTCTGTTTCCTTCTTGCCAGTCTTTTCATCTCAAAGTTGGTTGTGTTTGAGTGTCTGTTTTTTTGGGAATGGTCTTATCTTATCGGACCATCGTATACTTGACGAGTGTCAGATTTGCTTATCTCTACAATCTCAGAGAGGGTCAAGCTACGTATCCCAATAATGATATGATCTTAGAGCTTATTGCATAGAGTATTACAGCTACAGTGATCTGCTAGATGGTAGAGATCCATAATAAAGCTCAGATTCTCCTTACATCTGAATGCTCTCTTGAATGAGTTTCTCCACTGAATAAAATGCGAGTTGAACTTGGCTACAACAGTGATGTTTGTCTGTGAGGTGAGATAACATCAGTAAATCTTTGGCTTCGTCACCCAAGGTGTATATTATTAGGATATGTCAAGTTGTAGATAACACTATTCATTCCTCATACAAAATGATAGGTATCTGGTTCCCATGGCAACCCATGGCTTAAAGCTCCATACAGCTTATAACATAGGCACATATGTTACGTTTGTCTCCATGGCAACTGATACAGCATGTTGTGTTCATAGCAACTAGGACTTGAATTATTAAATGTGTAGCTTATAATAATTATCCAGCCTTTTCAATTCTTCAAACAATGAATGTATTAATATGCTATTCACAGATAAAAAAACAAAGGAGACAAGTAAACACCTTACACACTAATGATGTCATTGATGCAAATTTAGTGACTATTTAGAAACTTTAACAGCTGACTATATAGCCATCAAAAAGTGTGGATGGTGTGTATGCATCATCAGGCAACAAAGAATTTAATCTACACATAACCCAGTTAGCCTGGTGGCATTATAGGGAGATCACAATGATATCATCAGCGTGCAGGGAGTTACATGACACTCATCCATGGGTCATGTTATGATCAAAGTTGAATATTATATTCAATCCCTATCTTGCCTACACCTACAAAGTCATCCCTATACCTTGTTTTATACATCCTTATATTCCGCTTTTATAAATTCGAAGAATTTTTTTATCTACTTGTATACTAAGCACCACTGTGTTTTGTGGTAAAATTGATGAGTCGTTTTTAGGCTGAGTAATTTTTTGCCTAATTTTGAGGTGTATAAAATTATATATTGAGGATGGTGATAGCATCCTTCATTGTAAGATCAATAATTCTTAGATTATGTGGTTCACCCTGCCTGCAGCACCTACTCTATTAATATCCATTATGGAGGCTGAAAAAAATGAATCACAGAGCACGGCACGTGCGTGCATATCACTTCAATTTGAGACTGAAGCAGAAACACTACAAGACAATCTCACTGTGACTGTTAATTTTACTTTCACTGGTGGTGAGTTATGGATAATATGTTGTGTTTCTTACTTTCATTCTTGCCCACTGCAGATGATACTTTTATTTTATCACAATCTTATACTCTTACTGGATCAGAATTAGAGTCATGTAGTTTGATCAATGGACCATCTTCTGCTGATTATATCACAGCAGAAGTTTCAGACTTTTTACCTTTAACTGCTAACATTGTTCTCTCAGAAGCTAATGCAACGATTATAGCTCAATATAACGGTAAGGATATTTTATGAATCTATTATGTTCTAAAAGACATCTTCAAAGTAGCTTGTGAGGAATCAGATACAAGTAGTAGTATTTATGGAGATTACTCGTGGCCAAAGACTAAGATTGATGGCACAAGCAATCACAAGTGTGTGTTTGGTCCTCCGAATTCTTCAGCATCTCGAGAATGCAACTCTGATAGTCGGTGGAATGATGACATTGACTTTAGCAACTGTGATACTCAATATCAAGATATTGATATTGTGAGTTCTCTCACAATATCATCTCTTATATTCCTTGACTTGATCATACACACAGGAAAATATAACTATTGCAACTGTTGTGGAATTAGTAGCTAGCCTGGCTTTATTGGTGGACTCCACTCCAGAAAATGAACAGTCTCTGAGAAATTATGAAGTTATTGCCAGAGTGCTAAATGCCACATATACGGTTGTAAGAAAATCAACTTTCAATGATACTGATCTTAAACAGGTTACAGTGTAAAAAGAAATATGGATGCTGACAACATTGTATTATTTATAGATTGTACTTGCTGTTGCTAATATAGTGGATGATCTACATGACTGGGAAGAACTACAGATCACCAACTTAAGGTATATCTAGTTATCTCTAGAGAATACGAACACTTGTAATTGTGATTTCACTTAATAAAGTGTGATTAAAGTGTTGGAAATGTTGGCGGAAGCTCTGGCGGTAAATGATGATGAAGTATTTGATCAAGTTCTGAGATTCAAAGGAAATACATCAGAAATTGTTATTGAGAGGGTACTATGTCACTTATATTGTACATTCTTTACGTCATTGTACTGATTGTTGCAGAGGGATATTAGCTTTTTACAACTTAATGGGAGAATTTTCAATGGTAGGGATATGATACATATCTTGTGAATATGGCTAACACACTACTTATTACAGGAACATCTCAGGACCAAGAGGAGGGATATTTTGCTTCAATCCAACTCCATGCCAGTCTATTCAATAACGAAATTATCAGGAATAACATAATTGGTGATGAAGTTGCTATAGTGTTCACCTTCTATGAGACAGCTGCTCTGTTTCCTCTGCGTAATGGGACAAGACTACCAAACACTTCATCTGTAATAGGTGCCTTATTGGGTGGTATACCACCAATAACAGATTTGATAGAACCTGTCACAATCATTCTAACAATACCAACCAGTGAAGTAAGTTTCACTCCTGTAAACAAAACAGAAAGTTGGTGTTTAATGCCTCCATAATAACAGGATGAATTGATAAAAGAAGCTGTGTGTGTGAGCTGGAACTTTACATTATTAGGTAAAAAGCAGCACTAATTGTCGCTAAGGTTTACATCATGTTTCAGATGGTTTTGGAAACTGGACTGATGTTGGATGTGTTACATCTCTTGACCGGAAAACTAACACAGTAGCATGTAATTGTACCCACCTTACAAACTTTGCAGCCCTAGTGGTGAGTTAGCCAGTCAAATAGAATATTACCACATACCTGGTTCTTACTACAGGATATATGTAGTAGAACAGAGGGAGATTGTGCACCAGCAGGGGCATCAGGAAGGGCACTTCTAGTCATCTCCTACATAGGGATTAGTCTCTCGATAGTTGGTCTTATCCTAACTATCATTACAATGCTCTGTTTCAGGTACGAATCTTACCAATGTAATTTCATTGTTTCATGTTATCTTAATATTAGTGAACTCAGACAGCGTGATGCCTCCAAGTTTCATGTACAACTATGTGTAGCAATGTTGGGAATGTTACTGGTGTTTGCGGCTGGTATTGAACAAACAGAAGTGTTTGCAGGCTGTGTGGTAGTGTCTGCTATCATTCACTATTTCACTCTAGCTTCTGTTATGTGGATGGGAGCTGAGGCACTTCTTATGTTTCACAAACTGGTCACTGTGTTCTTTCGCACCACCACAAAGTATCTTGTTCTCATATCTCTTTTCTGCTGGGGTCAGTCAAACTTACAATTTGTATGCAGTCAATATTGATATTACAATCCTTCGTGCAGTGGCACCAATATTACCGGTATTAATATCTCTTTTAATCAACCCAAAATACATGGTGTCATATCAGGAAGTTTCAGATCAATCTTCAAGTTTTTCAAGTGAAGAGATAATAGATTTGTAAGAACTATGTACATAGTTGTACTTAAAATCTATTGATTAACCCTTGGCATGCATGTTCAGCGAGTGCAATGTAGCTGTTCTTTTTCTAGGTTTACAGGACATGCCCACCACATGCAGGCTTGTTAGACTCAGCGTAGGTAACTTTTCATGTCCCTTCATCAAAGCCTGAGGGGTTGGAAAATGGGACAAACCTAACTTAGCCTATTTTTTGTTTACAAAGATCATAGGTTTCTCCCTCTTGATATCTTGCTGTTAGGCTGCAGGATATAGCTAGCAAGACAGAGGGGAGCATACACTACCTACTGTCTGTGCCTAGGGTTTGCACATTAGTGCTTTTCATTTTAGTGAGGTGCTGTTATACGAAAAATATTTCGAGTCCTAAATATTTTAGCGTAAGGAGGGAAGCGTGTGTAAATAAATGTTTGAACGATTTCGTGAGTGTGTAATATCAGAAATGTTGATTTAGAATTGTCTACGCGGCTCTACCACTGTCTAGAATTAACCTTTTTAATTTCCATAAAGCTCCAGATATATAAGTAAATATTCCTTGAACTTAAAAAATGGGAATATAGGTATGTATAAAAAGCAAGCAGACAAGGTATAGTAATGACTTTGTATGTGTAGACAAGATAGGGATTGAATATTCAAGTTACATCATCACATGACCAATGGATGTGTGTCATGTGACTCCTTACATACTCGATGATGTCATTTGTGGTCTCCCTACGCATTGCCACTAGGCTAGCTTGGTTTTAAATTCTCTGTTCCCTGATGATGCATATGTCATGCCATCCACACTTTTGATGACTTGTCAGCTGTTATTGCCATGGAGACAAACATATCGCATGTGCTAATTGTTATGAAAACTAATACTAGAATGTTAACTGACATTTTATTGGTTTAAGGCTAGTTTCATTGGTTGCCATGGAAACATGTATTGGTTATTATGGAGACGAACATGTGCTGTTCACCTGTAACTCTACCAGTGAATATTGTTATATACCATTTACAGTCAGGAACATCCTGCAAGCGTTCTGGTATGAACTGTACATACTTGTTGCCATGGAAACGGTATATCATATATAGGTTGCTATGGAAACAAACAATGTTACTCACAGACAATTAGATAAGTTTGGTTCACACACACACTAAGACAACAAGATTATAAGCAGAAACAGATTTATGACGTTTGTGGCAGTTTTTCGTAAGTTGCCATAGATATGGGGTGAGGAAAACACTTATCAGTTATCATGGATGGAGGGAGAATACTAATCCGTCACTTTACTTCAATTTTGACAGTAAACAATAATTGTTTTGTAGGCAATCATCCTATTGTCTGACACTAGAAAATAATTGGTTGCCATGGAGATAATGATGTACCAGTTTCCATGGTGACAAGTACATTTAGGTTTTACAAAGCCTATAGTACTAGGAGGTTATAGGTAGAAACAGTTTTTCTATATTAAAGCCCATATTTATATTATATGACAAGGTTTAGTAGCCAAGGACCCTTAGGTTAGTAGGTTATACTCAAAAACATTATTTACAAGTTTTTGTTGCTTGTGGCTGTTTGTTGTTGTTTACAAACTTGTAATGTTTACATCACAAATGTTTTGTAGGTATACATAAATTCACAAACTTTCACTGTCACAGGTTAAAGTATTACGAAGTTATGGGAATAAATGTATCCCCATCACAATGTATTGCCTCAGGCTGAATTACGTGTTAATTAAATTAACATCAAAATTCTCACTGCACTAGATGAAGAGGATTCCAACACATGTGCAAAGTTTCAGTTTCATAGCACTTTTGGTTTTTTAGTTACGCGACTTCAACCGAACAACGACAAGGACAACAATGAGAATGCAAATTTTGTTCCTTCTTTAATAACTTTGTAACCAATAATGGCACAATCACCATATTTGGAGTACACCCCCATTATCAAACCCCATGAACATGCTCATGTGGTCAGATTTATATTTCAATGTAACATGAAATTTCACAAATGTATTGCTATGATGGGAGATGACCTGTGTCATCCCTATATTATACTAAGACCAATCGGTCTTAGTGATAAGCTGTAGCAGCGATGAACAACAGTGTTGATCGGCAATTTCTATTGAAGTGTCGCACTGTAGGATGAGGCATCTTTACTCAGCTTGTTTATGTAGATTATACTCGAGGGTAGCTATAAGAAAAAGGCGCCTTTGTTCACATTTATCTACATACTTATCTATCTATCCAGAGCAGAAAGTCATCCATTAAGAAAAAGGTTTACATAGGACAGCAATACCTTTCTAATAGTGCAAATTATGTATGTGCTCTATGAATTATGGCAAGTTGTTGTTACTTCATTTGGACTCTGATAGCTATTCCTTATTTCTATTACAATAGTTATAGGAAGTGGGATATCTTCTTTTTTAATAATGTTGCATGTTTGTTAAGAAGTAATTTGTATTTCAGTTGCTTCATTGGAAACACTGGTTTACTCTTTGGTGCCTTTCTTGGTCCGATTGTGGCTGTGCTGCTTTTCAACATTGTCATATTCGTAATTGTGATCAAAGTACTATTCAAGCACTACAGAAATAAGTATACCAAAAAGGACAAGAATGTTGTTTCTAGTGTTAAACAATTGTTGGTGGGTATCCTTGGTATCACAGTCCTGTTTGGAATATCATGGTTGTTTGGAGTGTTCACTATCTCATCTGCTTCTGCGACATTCCAATACATCTTCACTATTTTCACCTCCCTGCAAGGGTTTTTCATCTTCTTCTTTTTCTGTGTTCTGGGAAGAGAAGCTCGTGAGATGTGGATCAGATTATTCAGGCATGTTCCGAAATCATTAGGTTATGAAAGCGGCTCTACAGAGAAGAAAGCAGGTGGTGGTGCATCTAGTCAAGGCAATGCTAGGCGTAGAAAAACACAACAGAGACTAAGAGACATCTTGCTTCGTTCATCGACAGATACTACAAGTGAACAGTTGAGTGGTAGTAGGTTACCCAGTGAGGGGATAAATTCAGTCAGTTCAATTGAAATGGAACCTCTACCAAGTACTACAATTAAAAACTTTCATGCTATTGAAGTCAATAAGCAACAAGGAGAAGCTTCCCAAAACAGTGATCCAGATATTGGAAAGGCCACACCACTATCTGATAATGTGGTAACCTCACCCCAGGCTCAGCCAGTGCCACACAGTTCAAAGTCACCTGCTAATGATGATGAAAATTATTGAGACACATCAAGTATCAGTGAATAATTCGTTTAAGCGTTCAAAATAATACTATATAATAAGTGTTAGTGTAACTATACTCTTGCAAACTATGTATTTCAATAATGTCTTTAATTACCATATCCATACCCACACTCTAATTTAAAGTTACTGTTGCATAGTATAATATTCTGTAAGAGCTGTTGATGAATACAACCACAGTGAAAGGAAATGAAAGTGCGAGTAAAGTTTCAAATGGATAACTCAGTAATCCTGACAGAAATAGGTATCTCCCATAATCATATTTATTCTTCATCCGTACCCAAGTCAGCAAGAGTAGGTACATAATATGTGATCCTGTCAGACTTGCATGTGTGAAAATATAATCAGCTATGCTAATATAGTCGCCCCCCATCATATGCTCCCTACAAGGTGCAGGAGATGAGATGATTTCAGAGTAGAAAAGTGTAGTTGTTACGCTGTTTGTTAGCTACATCTCTTGGCTACACATTGATACACAGCTTGCCTCATAACGTCGTCATCTGTCCCTTCCCCCCCGTTAGGTGGCGCGGTCGCGAGATCGCGGTTTTTCGATTATTACTCCTAACACAATGCTTTAAAAAAATTCAAAAAATTAGAGTAACTCTTAAGGCTGTGTACTAAGTATCTACTTAAATATCCATCACTTTCAGCCAACTTCATAAAATAATTTACAAAATAATTACAGGAAATAAATAATAAAATATCCCAAAAAAGAAAAATCGATCAGTGATAATATAAATATTGATTAGAGGAGTAGCTAGAATTTTTTTTCTGTTTCTAAGCATTAAAAATTTTTCAAAATTTTTAATGCTTCCAGTTAATAGATATTATCAGAAAACCACTTTTCGCGAAAAACCGCGATCTCGCGACCGTGCCCACTAACGGGCGCACTGGAAGGGACGGACGACGACGTAATGAGGCAAGCTGTATATCAATTTTTAGCCAAGATATGTAGTTAACAAACAGCGTAACAGCTACACTTTTTTGCTCTTACCTTTTCCAGGAAATGGGCCTGTCCGACAATAGATGGTGTTCGCCCGAAGATTAGTAAATTCGGACTCTAACTTGGCGGCCTCACTGTTCCTTCGGCTAACCTCAGATGGCGATGAATATTTTTCTACCTAGGTTTGCTACTTCGAACTACACCTTGGTAAAGTAGAAATAATAGTCCGAAAATAAGTCGATGGAAAAAACACATAACGTTT
>JAODVQ020490478.1:0-10162 GCA_025400075.2 Phenganax stokvisi
ACACACACACACACACACACACACACACACACACACACACACACACACACATACACACACACACACACACACACACACACACTGTGGTCATTTATGTGCAGAAGCAAGCCCAGGCCTTTGGCACATGCAGTTGCGTAAAATCTTTCTGATTTCTGATGTTAAGGCATGATGGCCGTCGGAGTACTAACTGCATGTCTCTTCTATTTATGAAAGTCATAACGAAGAGAGTGTTTTGGGGTACAGTCTCCTATGGACTAAGTGTTAAAAATGCCTTATACCTCACTCTAGGGGACATTTGCTCAAGAAAAGGCATTGTTAATGAAATACCAGCATGCGCCAGGGTTATGGTATTCATTCCTGTGTTTTGAACTGCCATCCATTACTTTCTTATCAATTTTGTTGCATTAAACTTTTTACACATTAGTATTAGCAAATTATCTTACATACAAAGTTGTCGTCAGTTATATATAAGTTAGTCATTAGTCCTGTGGTTGGGTGAGTAAGTTACAACTTAGCAAAATAGTAAATCAAGGAACTAGTGACAGGATGAGCGTTGAGTCCGTGACAGATAAAAAAAAGCCAACAATCATAGCTGTAGGCATTAATCTAGATAGGAGAGCTCAATGTCACACAAACACACTAGGAGAGAAAGCTAAAACATCCTTGCAGAATAGATCTCACTAAACTTATGAACTAAAAGAAACAACTACCGAGGCGCAACCTTTGGGAAATGACAGCAGTTAGTAGCTATTTAGCACAAACTACAAAAAGCTTCTTTTAGGCAGTCTTCAATTAGCAGTTTGATATCCTACATACTAACAGTCAGAAGAGCCGCTATTATATACAGAGGCAAGCTTCTAACAACCAAGAAGGTCCACATGTGTGGCGACAGTATGTTGATTAATACGTCATATAGCTAGTGTGTAACAGTAAAACCATTCACTGAGTTGTTGATCAGTGGCTCTTCCCCTAGAGATGACCCTGGCAACCTGATACAGCATAGATTAGCTAGAGAAACAACAGACAGCACAACACGTTTTCAGTTTATATTACTTCAGCAATATAATTTTGTTGATGCAATCAGCTATGCAAAGGTTTTAAAGTAACGTATTTCAATTTGTCTATTGTACGTGACTGTGCCTTATATATATTATATGCCATATTACTTCATAGAAGTACTTTCATAAGGTATGTCGCCACGCCTAGCAATAATAATAAATGTAGCATTATACAGAAACACACACGTAACGTCCTCACATTCTGTTGAATGTCCAGGTCAATGTTCTCTCCTCCCAGTAGAATTTCTATCATATCAGATCTTTCACTCCTGATAGCTATCATTAGAGCTGTGAGTCCCTCCTATTAACATATAATACGCTTATGAAAACTGCTTAAAGAGAATCCAGCTCATTAAGCTATAGATAGCATCGAAAACCATTGATTAGAGCATATACACAACACAGTGTCATCACCTGATTCTGGAGATTAAGGTCACTCTTTGCAATCACTAACTGCTTCAGAATTACTGGGTCATACTCCTGAACAGCTTTCATAACTGCAGAGTCTCCATCCTGTAAGAGAGATAAACTACTTGCAGTACCATGAGAGTGCACCTAATGTAAACACCACATGAGGGAGCACTGTATTTCATGTGTCTGGTGAATATCAACCTTCATATAAGGGCCAGCAAAACCCCATACACAGTCACACAGTAGAGTAGGACTAGCTACTTAAGGAAAAGCACACATGGCTTTATTCTACTGTTGTGTGTCTCTGCTCGCAAAGCTAATACTAACATAATAAAGCAATACATGAGGTAAACTTTAACTGCATACTCATATATCAATGGCTTGATTAGCTCACTCCTAATGAACCTTAGTTTGTAAATCCAAATTCACTCCAGCATTAATCAATTGAAGTGCTGCTGCTTTTCTTCCCCACAAGGTAGCTCTGATTAATGCTGAGTACCCATACTATAATGAACACACACAAAGAGCAACAGAGAGTAATGAAGCTAGAGTATGGCAGAATGATAAGTTGCCCTTGTGTATCTACAAAGTTTTGTATTATAAACCACATGAAAACAACTATCACATAGAATTTAGAATTGATAATTACCTAATTAATATAGGGATGATGTAAAATTTATGGAGTCAAGAGTTTGATTGATTCCAGCAAGCCATAGCATAAGTCATTGTTACACTATTACACTAGTATTAACTGATTGTGAGCATACATTAGAAGTGCAAACTTTTTTCCATATTTATTATAATCAAGCCACCGATATTAGTGTGAGTAAAAATGTTAAACATTTCTCTAGTATTGCCAGAGTGATAATAAATGACCTATGTAATGGGCTGTAATCCATCCCTATCTTGTCTTCTTGGTTTCTCTTATGCATACATGCATGCCAAATATTTCACATAGTATGTTAGCTATACCCTGTATCTATATAAGTTGCATTTGTGCGAGTATATTTTAATTCAGTTGTATAATGCCATTGAACTCAGTGATATCGTTACCACATGGAGGATTGTTTACAAACATTTTATTTTAACTAACTTCACTCTCATATCAAAAAATTATCTACGCTACTGAAATTATATAGTTCTTGAGGTTTCAGAAATTTGTTCTTTGTTGTTTAGGTTTATATGCAAACATCTCATGATGACGAAGGTGAAGTATGGATGAAACTATATATACCTACACACAAAAAAATTTTAGATTGATATCTTGTTCAGTTTCTGAGTTGTGGCTGAAGCAGAAAAAGTATTCTATCTAGCTATATACCATAGCCCCATACATTATATCTATAGCCCATCCCTATACTAAAAGCACTACTTATATTTTATGATATAAAGTATTAGTTCCCATAATTCCATGGCACAAGCCCCATTTAACCCAACAAAATAGGATTTACATATGTGGGTGCACATTAGCATGAAATTACATTGTTCTGAGCATCAATATCAGCACAAAGTGAAATTAGCTCCATGATAACATCACAATGTCCTCCTTCAGCAGCTGATATTAAAGGTGTGTATCCTCTCTGCCATTGGAACACACAATTATACTAATGAATGAATTATTAGTTCTTGGTGTGCATAAGTAAATGTAACGGTAATCGTTTCATCAGCATGTCTGTCTGTCTCTCTGTGATTATGAGTGTATCTCTGAGCCCGTGTGTCTGTCCACGGGCATACTTTCTTTTCTATCAAGCTTTATGTAATGTATCAAGCTATCTATATGCTCAATGTAACATTAGGCATATTGTGGTCCAGCTAATTTCATGTCTACTCTGGTCGCGATTGGCTAATGCATTCACAGCAAAGCACCTTCTGTGAGGTGTAGCAACATTTTTAAAGCACTAAGTCTGTGATTTATACATATTATGCAATGTTATTGAAAATAAGTCGGAGTAATTTCTCATACTAGATTCTAAAAGGAATGCTATAACTAGCCTGCTTTAATATATGGCTTAGATATAATATATAGTATTAGCTTACATTGTCCCTGATGTTAATGATTGCTCCTTTTCCAGTCAAAAGGTACACCATTTGGGTAAAACCGTTAAGGCTGACTAGATCAAGAGGACTCTCTCCATCCTACAGTACACATCATTGAGATGATTAGATACACCAACTTTGTTATGTTGGAGTAGAGCTACCATGGATAATGAAACAGACTCATAGCCAGGATGGGTTCGAGAGGGTTACATTGAACACTGCATAAGCCAAAACGAAAGGTGCACAAAATATATATTAATGCATTTGTCTAGTGTGCTCAACTAGAGGTAAACAAACACGAAAGGGCATCATAAGTAAAGCATGCGCCATGCTTGAGATATTCCTCTAGATTTGAAGCTGGCTACATGCCTGTGAAACAACACAAGCTCATATTCAATTTTTAGCTGAATTCGACACAAATAGAAGAGATAGTCTAACACAACTAACATAGTTCCTAGTGTGGATATCAGCTCCACTGTTGAGGAGAGAAGCAGCTCTGACCAGTTCTCCTGACTCACAGACTGACAAAAGTTTTTTGTCCTGGATGGAACAGAATATTAATATATACGTTATGTATTCTGAATTTTACTTGTATAAAAATCCATGGCAGGGTCTTTAAAAATGGTTAAAGGTGTTTATATTTCATACTTTTAAAAAGGAGTTTAACAACCTTAGTGCACAATGTATATACTTAGTGCATGATTAGGAATTCATTGAAAGCACTTCCTACTACACAGTATCACACATTGTCAAAATGAAATTAGGAGCATCCAACACCATGTGACATGCCTAGCAGGTGTTCTAAGCCTGGCAGCTCATTCTCCAATGGGAAATGCATGAATTAAGCCGCTAAAGGTAACCTCCCACTTGAGATTGCTTCATTTTAAGAAAGGTGTTCTTAGCCTGGCAACTCATAGCTTCTGTATTTACCAGTGTATCTGTCTCAATTTCTACTGCTCTCATTTCCTCTCCATCAAGAATGAGGTTGGTGATGAGATGGTCGTTCATAAACCGAGGAGTGAAGACAGCCAGAACTCTACCAGCAATACTAGGAGGAAAACTGAGTGTGACTTGAACACAATGAACTCCCTCATTCTCAATGTAGACACTATGGGACTCTAGAAATGCCACTTCAACAATCTTCTCCTTCAATTGTCTGACTTCCAGACTCTGACTTATTTATCCTCAGGACCATCTTGGAGAAGGCAACTCTGAGACTTTCTCCAGCAGAAATTGCTCTGGTGTAATCGTAGACTGTGGTATTTCTTTCAAATATCTCCAAGTTATTGCAGTATTTCTGCATGTTGCACTGTAGTGGTGGACCACAGAATATGAGTATTATCTCACGGAGGAGCTCAGGATTCCGGTAATCAACATAGCGAGAGAGAATACATAATATTTTCTTTGTACATGTTGCATCAAGAATATCATCTTCATTAGCCCTAAAAAATCTGACATGAGTGGCTTTTCGAGAGGATGGAAGTGAGAGGATGCGGATGCGGAATTTTTTTAGGAATTTTACATCATTCTTCTCTTTCTCCTCTATTTCCTCCTCAGTAGCAATGAGAACAGAGGAGAATTGATCTTCCAAGTTGTGAATGGTAGTCCTCACCCTCTCTAAGCTCAGGAATGTTAGATGTTGGTTGGTTAAAGCTTTAGGATAGCTGTTGTGGAGTGTTGGTACAGATGAAGGAACAGTTGGACTTGAAGGGGTAGATACTATAGCTGATGATGTACCAATTGTACTGAGTGAAGACTTCTTGGTGAAAGCTGTTCCCCTTAGCACTGTTGAAGGAATCTGTGATTGAGGACTAAATTCTGCAGCAACATTAAAAGCTACAGTATTCATTCTAAGGCAATTTAGAACAGCAATAAGTTTCTCCCAATTAGCATCAGTGTCCTTGTCCAACCAGGCCTGAATTGCCTTTATACAGCGATTTTCTACCAAGGTGGAGGAGTCAATGTCTTCAAGAGTTCCAGAGTCTACTCCAAGATGAAACACCACCTTTCTGGTCTTATCATAGCTCAGAGGACCTAGAGCTCTGGCCACATCTTGAGGTGACAGTTTTGATAATGATGACATTCGTATCCCAATGCTATTTCTAATAGAGGTGCTCGTATAATAACTTATAGGCCTGCTCTCCCCACACATAAGAAAGTCTGAGGCACTTCCTCAACTCTCCTAAGAACTGGAAATAAGGAGTGATAGCTAACACCCACCTGTAAAAAAACTTTCAGCAAACTGCAAAAGAACTGCTACTCTAGTTTAGAAAATAATTTTGTTATTGTTTCTATTTCATGCCGCTGCTATAGCTACTATGGTCATCTTCATTCACTCTATGGTGATGTGTCACTTTCAGTTTCTTCATGGCTATACAGTATGGCTGTGATATACCTATGTAGTGTACCTGTTAGTCTGTCAACCCAATATGTATATGCATCTGACATTAACTTCCCATATATAGCATTATTTGCAGTGGTAAGCCTCTAATTTGGGACAATAATACATGCAGCTATTATACCTTTCATGATGAGTTAGGTCATATATGTCATGTAACTATAAGAGAAGGTGATGGAAGAGGAATAAAATACCCCCACAAGCAAGGGTTATTCTAAAAACACTACGATTTATAACTAGCTATACAAGAGCACTGCCTGGAGTCATGACTCATTTGACAATTATTAATTTTCAGGTCACTCAAAACTCAGGCATGTTTAACATTTGCTAGCTAGTTTCTAAAATCCTGAAATTAATAAATACAAATAAATGCCGCTAGAATCAATCCGGTAGGAAACTCATTGTAAGATATTTCTGTGTTAGTATTATTGATCCTACAAGGAAAGGTTTATCATCATTATCTAGTTTTGTTAAAACCACCTATCAGTGTAAAGTTAATTAAAAAGTACAAACCCTAGGCACCATCTACACTACATATACTTGTACTCAGTGTATGGTTGTGCCTGTTCAAGGTGAGCATAAGCAGTCACGCTGGAACTGCCCAGGATTCAGCAGTAGTGCGCCATATTTAAGACATTACCTAAATACCAGTTCTGGTGTCGTAGTTTTGCATGAGAATTGCCTATGGCCATATGAGTTAAAAAGGCTTCACTCAGCCTCCAGTGGGACCACATATCACACAGTGCCTGGCCCTACATTTATGTCACTTCCTTGAACAAAGGAGCTTGAAGTCCCTGCTATACTTATAGTACTGGATACATCAATTCAACTGTAGATTATTTAATAGTTATAACACACATTTCTACTTATAGTTCTCAAACGTTTGGAATTCTTTTCACTCATTTTTAGAGGAAAAATTTCAATTAGCTAGTCTGGTAATAGTTAATTAGTCTGGCTCATGTTAAAGATTGCATCTTCCTCTGTGTTGAAATTATAATAGAGTTATAATATGAAAGAAAAGTGTAGAAAGGAAAATTTGTTGCTGAGTTTACATTCTTCCAGCTATGGAATAGAGAAGGATTTCGCATACTAATAATACCTTCTAAGCTAAACATCCCAATCGTTTCAAAGAGCCAATAAGGTCTTAGGTAGATTGCATAAAGCTCCATGTTGATAATCAAATCTTAAGTGATCAATCTGAACTCCTGAATACCTGGGCAAACCATTTAAATTATCTTGGTAGCTCCAATATCACAAATACTGTTGCATCCCAGAATTTAGATAATTAGCTAATAAGATGGGTATCAATTCACGTCACAACAAAGATGGTATACTTGACAATGAGTTTGGACTAGAGGACGTCGAGATGGAATTACTTATTTTACCAAATCGGAAATGTGCTGTCACTGATGAAGTGTGTAAGGAGCACTCATAGTTTGGTGGCAAGTTATGGGTAATTTGGCTAAAATGAAAACTATCATGCTAGTTGAAAATGTTCAACAATCATTTTATTCAAAACTACAAGCTTAAACTCCTCTCTACAAAGGGAAAGGCAAAGAGTTACTTAGGAATCAAAGTATACAGTAAATATATTCATCAAGCTATTTGAGTCTCTTAAACTGTCATGCATAGTTGCTGAATTGACCATAGGTTTTCCCATGGTCCAACATACTACCTATAATTATACCAATAGGGCATTTCGATGATACCACATTTACAGTCTTTGATTCACTCAGCTTTCTCCTACGAGATGACAACACTGTTATGTACACCATTTATGATTTGGAGAAAGCCCTTGATAGTGCTTAGTATGCCATCCTTCTGAAATATTAATGACAAGTTCTAGAGAATTATAAGGAGCTACTATGAAAATGCAAAGCAGCCACGAGTGAAGGTGAGGAATCTCTCTCGTCAGATTCTACTATTAAGCGGGGAGTTCGACAAAGATGAGTCCTATCTATCTCCATGCTTATTCCTTCTTCTAACTGAAAGAAGCGAATGCTGAAGTGAATCTAAAGGTTTTTATGTGGGCTCTCTTGCTCATGCTGATGATATGTGTTGTCTCTCATGTGATCACCAATCCAACAAAATTCAGGCTAACAGTATTGACGATTTTCTCCCAAGTAATTCCTATTCTACAACTCAATCTAATGAAATGTCAGCTGGTTGTACATTCATTCTGCCACAATATAACATATCAGTTGATGTTGACAATGTCTCAATATAACCGTCAGAGGCTGTACATTGCCTTGGAACGTGGTGGACAAGTGACTTAACAGCAAAAACTTAGGCCATTAGTGAGCCACCAGAGTAATTTCAATACTAGAGAGAGAAAAGAAAGTTTGCACCTGTGCCATTTCCATCCAAACACAACAATGCATTTGCCCTGGTTTCCGTGCCAGGGTACTGATAGAGAAGCTAAATTACCCACGAAAACTTTCAGCTAAAGGTCATGGAGACTTCAGCTCGCAAATTTATTTCTCAATGGCTTGCAAAGATGTATCACTGTTAACAATCACAAGCACTGTTGCTACAGGTGCGAACTGCAGTAGTCATCAAAAAATTTATGCAAGGCCACATAACTTAAATACCAATGCAAGCATGTCAGCTTCAGCTGAAATTCTATATACTGTGTCAATAATAATATGGTAGCTGTGCTTCACTACATTGAAGTCTGCTGCAGCTATTTGATTTAAAATTCCATCTATGCTTGTGCTGAGGGTTTGGACTGGTGCATTTTTATTTACTCGAACGAATTTTCTTATTAAACGCAAAATAGTGGCTATAGATATTTTATCAGAGAAATATTTCACTAGGTGGTTACTATTTTGTAGTTTGTATTTCAGCTTGATGAAACGTTATTAATTCGTGTGTACCATAAATACTGGTCCAGTCATCATAATATACCTGCACCTAGATCGAGTATTTAACAGCATGCAAGTTATATTATTGATAGCAAGAAGTGGGATGGCTAATGGATGTAATATCTAAACATACACACTGGCCCATTGCCATAGCTAAGATGATGGCCCTACTTGCTTTAGAGTCAATATATTAATGTGGGTACAGAAAAGGTTATTTACTCACAAAGTCATCACATGGAGCTACACCTAACTACTCAGCAAGCCCAGAATTGCTATATAAACCTGACAAGCTGGACCTGAGAAGTAGAGACAAAGAGATAGATGTGACTGAGTTAAAGAGGAACAGGAAAATAAAGATGTTTGAGACCATTGTTTTAAGATTATGTGTCTTTTGGTTGATCTCCAATTTAACTCTCCTTAATGGTTATTTTGATTGAAACACTCATTTTTCTCCTTAATGAGGGTTCTTGATAGTTACTGCAGGAGAAGGGAGTAGTAGTGCTGCAATGTCAGAGGACAAGACTCTGTCAGCTGATGAACATGAGCAGCAGGATCAAAGTATAATATCAGATCAACAACTGAAGAGAAAGAGACGCCAAGCATTCATGCCATTCCATTACAATGCTTTTTCAACAAGAAGAAGTAGACGGTAAAGCAATCATCTTACACTATACCTTCATTATGTTTAATATTTGCAGGTTGCCTTACCCTTATATCAACCCCCAGTATGCTTATCCCTACTATTCATATTATGGACAGTTTAATAATCCATTCGGTGTATATTATACCATGGGATCCAACATAGCTTCTGCTCCTACCACAGTTCCAAACTTTTCTTTGAGTGATTCTTATTTGGGTTACTCCACAAATATGGATACTGGTTTGAGAAGTAGAACTCCTGTTCGTTACACCTCAAGATTTTATACTCGTTCTCCTATAACAAGATCTCCATCCAGATTCACCAGACCATCCTCCCGTGCTGTAAGATATTATTCCTACACTAGCCCTGGGATAGGATTCCCCTATCAATTTACTGGCTCATCCACTTGTTCTAGGAGCAGGCCAAGATTAAGATCACGTACATAATCTGGTTTCTGAACTCCTGTAGCTGTGGTGTACAGGAGGCAAACTGTCTCAGAACATTTCATATATAAAACTGATGTTTGTATATACTTATCTTATTAAGGTAGCATTTGTAATGATTATAATATGTGTGACTATAGTCGGAAAAGACGTTAGAGATTTCTTTAGCACAACGAGCTCGTACACTACAAAAATGATAGTGATTTACTGAGGTGTAAATATTCAGTCCACTCCAGGTTTACTGAAGATATACTCGTGTATTACTTACAGTAAATTCGTAGGTAATCGCACTGTAAATCTGCAGTCTGGAA
>JAODVQ020490909.1:0-10157 GCA_025400075.2 Phenganax stokvisi
ATGAACTAACTCTAAAGTCCCTTCTATAAGCATATACTATACTATAACTACTCTTCAAAGTGAAACTCCTGTTTGTGTGAACATTTTAAGCTTGTCCCCTGGCGTTCACTTTAACAAGGTTCCACTGTATTATATGTGGGACCAAACCGAAAAAAAAACCTGAAGCACTGCAAGGGCCTAAGTGTAGCACACACACCTTAGGAGCATTGTCGACTACTATGATATTGTCCACACTCTCGTCCACTTTCGGTTTCTTTTTCAACAGATCTCCTAATAGTTCTGTAACGAGAGAATTTTATCAGTAAACTGGTCGTCCAATCCGGCAACGGTCCGACCTTCGTCCGTGACGTTGTCGATGTAGTCTTCGGGATCATCGTATTCAGAGTCACTTTCTTCTTCTTCCTCCTCTTCCTCCTCTTCTTCTTCTTCTTCTTCCTCTTCCCTCGCGTCCTTCTCCTCTACGGACGGCATTCTCAGTATTCTCCCTCTTGTCTTCAAAACACGTGCGGCGGTTTAGTGCGTGCTTTAATTGGAACACAAGACGTGGGCGGTGCGCGCGCATGCTATCAAAAAGAGGGAGGGGCTGGTAGAGCGTTTTCCCTTGTGAAACTCCAGAAAGAAGCTTGAAAATGGAGGAGAGTTCAACAAGACTGCACCGATTGGCCGACACTACTTACAGGGTTAGTCTTCTAGCTGTACATATGGCGCCATAGCTAAAAGGTTTTACGATCACACAGAACACGGAAGAACTGACTGTCGACTTGAGGAGACTGGTCGGCGCCGCCAAGGCGTATCACAAGGCAATGCAAGGTATAATGTCTGCTAAAAGAAAACCTACTACAACCTGTATATAGCTCACTCGAATTAGATCTCCGTTTAAAACACTGAAATATCTGTGTAGCTAGTGTGTAACTGATTCTATTTGCTGTCAGGGATGGAGCAAGCGTCGAGGAACTTCCACGGCGTACTCAATTCCATTGCTAGCAAGGCGTCTAATCTTCCAGGCAGCGTCAGAAAACTAGGTTAGTCCAACCTCAGAAATTTCTCGGTCATCTTTTATGACATTATAAAGGAGACGCCACTGAAGATTTAGTGATGGGGTACAAACAGATAGACAACCAATACAGAGGTTTTGTAAGTTCTTAGCTAATAGCTAATTATCCAGATACCTACCAAGCTATGAAGTCTCTACTTGAATTTCTATTGCGATCTATAACTATGTATATACACTTTAACTAATGGCCCGCAGATTCACTCCATAAACACAGACTTTATTGTACCGCTGGAGACAAAGTTGGACGCAGAAGAGAAGAACTTTACAGTAAGCCACTCAAACATTGCTACCTGTGGTGTTATAATACCTCTCACTTCTTTTCTCTATGGAGGATATGCACAAGACATACAGACTAGAGAATGCAAAAAGAGAATCAGTAAGTGATACCAAAGTGCTACTATTAATTAGATACAACCTTCTAAGCTAGCTATATATAATACTCTTTGTGAAACACTCGCAGCATAAATAGCTCTACTATGAAGTCATAGATTGAGCAACTGTCCTTTAAACTGGAAGGGCCTATGAATTACGCTAATCCATGGCTCTCTACACAGTCATTGGGGAAGACAAGAGAACACATCAAGACACTGATTAAGAAGAAACACACAACTGCTGTCCAGCAAGAAAAACTAGCTCAGGTATGACCCAGCTAGTATAAGTCTATTGTCTCTCTGAGTTATAAGTCTATCATCTCTCTGTAACAGTTGAAACAAATAGAGAATGATCAGCAGGAGACTCTGCACCAGACAAGAGTTGAAGGTCTAAGAAAGGTGCCTGAGAAATGTACCACATATATAACCATTTAGAAAATTCTACACTAGGCACAGAATTCATACACTTGCATAGTCTACTTTAGAGTCCTATAATACATAATGCAGTATATGCCTTAAGTTAGTATGTATGGAGATAATTATTAAATGAGAATGTACTATTTGCAGGCACTATTGGAAGAAAGAAAAATGTATTGCTTTGTTCTGGACCATCTTGCTAATGTTATAAGAAATGAAGTTGCATACAATGCTTCAGTAAGTGTAAACTTAATTTTAAGATCTCCACTTCTGATGTTGTCCCTGTGAAGATTAGTTCTATCTTGTTTTTAGTCTCATGAAGAACTCTCTATGAGACTGAATGGTTTGAGAGCATTGACTTCATCTCCAGCTCAATTACCTGAAGAGAGTGCTGCTCTTCTAATTGTAAGAAAATTTCTTCTTCTGTCTCTCTGTTCTCATGCACAAATCGCAGGCTGGAGAAGTCTAGAACTATTTTAGGGAGTTTCCTCATCTATGCTACACTGGGTCCACCAATATAGTCCAGGCATACCATAGAGTAGTGATGATACAATCACTATAGAGACCAATCACATAGAGTAGAGTGAGAGAGTCAAGCCCTCTTTATATACTATGAGGAGCCTATATGAAAAGAATGAACCCATATCCACCACAAGTCTTGATGCAGGATAGTTTATTCACCCTCTTTCCACCTCCCTTTCTCTATCACTTTTTCTCTCTTTTTCCTTCTCCAAGGACCCTCGGTCTCCACGTGCCTTTCCTCCATCTCATCACAATACTGCTGATACTCCAGATGGTACCACTACTGAGAACAAAGGTATACTATAGGATACAAATATATGGCATGTGTTTTTACTTGGTATGCAATACCACGTATAATTTATTATAAAACTGTGGGCTGTCTCTACTGTATCGAAAATCCACTGCTACAAAACTTCTCAAACTAGCTCAAGCATATAGGAGTATGAAGCATTAGATTTCATCTGCGATTTATGTATATCACCCCATCTCTCCTCCACAGGATCTTTTAAACTCCCATCACAATTACCACGGTATATAATTAAAATATCATATTCTTCTCTTAGGAAACAGCTGTACATTTTCCTCGCATAGGTGTTATACTCTGATTGATTCTCATGATATTATTTTAATAATAGGGTCAAAGCAGTTCATCCCCATAAACCAGTCGAGTCCAGCCAACTGGAGTTCAAAACTGTATGCTACTCAATACAGTTGTAGAGATCTTAGAGTGAACTTTCATTGGTTTCAGGGTGATGTAATAGAAGTTGAAGGAACTGCAAAGAATGGCTGGCAGCTTGGAAAGAACCTCAATTCTGGAGGGTCAGTTTCTCAATACAAACTCTGTAAACTCTTCAAAACTCTTGCCACTATTGTCATCCATACATTCTCAGGTCTGGATGGTTTCCTGTGCAGTTTGTGATGGAGGACAACCCAGCCTCTCCCACCCCAGAGTAAGCCACCCTACCAATGTAACCCCAATGGTGTGTGAGTATAGTGGTTGCTCTGGGTCCATATATGTACTGTATTCCAGATTCTCTCATACAATAAAGCCTAAAGAGAGGGCAATACTGGCAGAGCTCACGTTTCCTCTCTTTAGAGGCTGTCCTTATTATGGAGGTTCAACTGTGGGCAGCAATAGTGTCCTCTATTTGGGTGTTGTCCTCTCTATGGAGGGTCCTTTCAGAGGCTTTACTTTGCACATACTTGAGACTAGACGTCCATTCTCAAGCCACATACTGTATTTTACCTATGGTTCACTTATTTCCTGATTCACAGTGTACAGGGAGGAATGGGTGGAGCTACAGCTACTCCACCACAACATCCAGCCAGAGACGCTCTACCACCACCTCCTCTCCCTGAGAAAGACTACTAGCTATATAGCTCTAGTTCAGTTCCTGTCCTTTTTCCCTGAGCTGACCACACCCTCTATATGACATCATACACACAATACAGTGTATAGGACTAGTCTTCCTTTGCCGCTCTATAAGCTGAATGTACATACATTACTCAATACAAAAGGAGTATATTATTTTAATGTTATAAAAGACCTCAGCTCTGGGTGCTATTATAGAGTGAGTATGCATTATGAAGTAATGTACATGAAATAATATAGGTAGCTATAATAGTATGTATTTAGTCACATGTTGACCAGTTCAACAAATCTTTGCAGTTGCTCTGAAATATGTGTGAAAGTTGTTCTTAGTCCCAACTTCAGTAGACCTACATAAATAATAGAATGTGTAATAATTATGAAACTCGGCAAATCCATTTGTCAAGCAGTTTATAGGGATTGATACAGACAGCAAAACTTTGTTTGAACACCGAGGGATCAGCTAGAAATGAATTCAAAAAGTAGTATAGTATGGCTGTATGAGGCACCTCTTTGAGGCATACCATCAAAATGGTAATCATGGTCACCATTGCACAAAGGTGCACCTGGGCTTCGTGGGCCCAGTAGGCACTGGTGGTGGAACCCCTGCAAGTCGGACATGAGAACAGAGTTTCCATACCAAGTAGAATTTTATTGTCCAATTTTGGTATTGTAAGACCAATAACATGCCATGTAGTGAACACAATAGAATACTAGGAGGTATTAGCGGCTAAATATTACTGTACAAGCCAAATACTGTATAAAGAGAAGGGTCTGTCTATATTACGACAGAGTCTTCATAAATCATAGTATGAAAGTTTAGTTTAGTTAATATACTGACCTGAGTTGTAGGCTCCTTTAAGCATTCTATGCAGAGCACCGTAGAAGGCAACTTGGAGGAGTATAACTGCTTTAGTATGTATTGCCCCATCTGTATAATATAGTTTTCTAATTATGGAGCATGTCCTAGGGTTGTCCTCTTTCCTTAGAAGCAGGTTCAGATAGATGCAGTGCTATAAACTGTGCTTTCTTTTTGAACTTACTAAGTGTACAGTGAAACCTCCAATAAGGGCCCACTTTTGATATAGGGACAGTCTCTCTTCAAAGGATACAGCTGTTGGTCCAAGAGTGTCCCTTGTTCAGAGGTTCTACTGTAGTAATACATACCTGGTCCAGGTGAAGGAGAGAGGATAATGCCAGATGGGTTAATATGCATTCTCCTTGAGTCCTATATATAATATAGTTATGTCGTAGATAAATGGTGGAGGAAGAATAGTTAGTATGGTTATAAGAAATGGCTGGCTTTCTGCACAAGTTTTATTCACAAGACATTATGAATTAATATCAGAGACAGCAAACAATTCAACATCATCCAGGTCAGTGTTTTACTAAACAAGGAACTGTACTGGATGGGACTCAAACTCATGAGTCAGGCTGAGTGCTCCACCAACTGAGCTACCAGGGACAGTCACATAATCTGATACTTGTGATGTAGTTTGATAAAGTTGGTATAATTTAAGAAGCTTGTAACAGTTACTGAGTTTCTAACTGTGTGGTTATATTTCATCAACATACACACGTACCTTTTGAAGCTCAGGGGCATTCGGATGATCAACAGAAAACATAACAAAACCTGCCAAAGAAGAAAGTGAAGCTCTCAAATAAATAACAAAAGATGTAGACAATAAAGCAAGAATATGGGTTATCCCTTATTGAGAGTACATACATAAGTAAGCATTTATATCTCTCATTTTAACTTCTGCCACTGATGCCAAATAAACCACATAGTTCTAGCTTCCTGATAGAACTTGTGCCCTCTATCACTCAGTTTCATCGTTAATGGGGTATCTGATTGTGATGCCACCCAGATGCCCCTCTGGCTTGTGTCGGATAAAAAAAAGAAAAATACCTGAGGTGTTGTTTCGAGTGATAAACTCTGGAACCCACATCTTCATTGCCACCAGGTCTCGTTTCGAGATGCGAGGCAGTGGAGGATGAAACTGGTTGAATATCAGACTGGCATTTGGTTCCTCTGTTGACCAAGAAGTGTGGTGTGGGCAATGAAGAAATCATGAGCACCATTGAAGAAGATAAGAGAGCAAGAATAGTGGCATTAGAATACAAACATGGAGAAAGATAAAGAGAAGAGAGAGGAGAGAAGAATTGCATGAAATAAAGTGCGTTTGAAATGGAATGAGTGAAAATGAAATTACTTTAGACTAGAGCCCAGAAAAAAGAGTCTTTTTAATAACAGGCAGAAATTATGGGATTAAGAATAATAAGAGCCCAGAATGATTAACCTTCAATTCTGTCCAGTAGCAATTCATTCCTGAAGATATAGTCCAACTATATGATAGAACAATAGAATAAATTGAATAATAGATATAGAGAACCTCTGATATAGAACACTCCAACCTCTTAACAAAGTACACTTGCTATATACTGACACCTTTGCCCGAAAGTGAGCTTGTTTGGAGGCGCTATATAATATTGTACACTCACACTCTCTCCATTTTAGGAATTTAACTGGTTACCTTTCCTCCCTCTCTGGTACTGAGTTGTAGAAACTGATAGACAGTGGGAGGATCGGCTCCCAGGACGCCCTCTATCTTGATGACCGCATGTCCGCCACTGCCACGACCAAACTTGCACCTGGCCAGTGTGACACCGTCGTGGCTGTCTACTTTCTTCCACTTGGCTGTCTTAGCCACACGACATAGTTCAGACCAATGCTATGAGTGACAAACAGGTCAAATGATAAAGAGTTGAATTCTTTTAATGTGCAAATCCAATGGAGTACGAAGGAGTGCTTTAATTGGAAAAGTGGTTAGATTTCTACATTAGATGTGCACAGTTTGTTCTAGTTGGTTTAGTAGAGTGGGGTGTACCACTTTTACCCAACTACAAATGCAAATACAGATCAGTATAGAGACATATCCACGTGGAACCGCCTTTTAGAGGCCCCTTTTATACAGTGGATGATATGGATTATACATATTCTGCTATACTGACCTCTAGTCTCCAATTTTGATTCTCATACAGTCTCAGTCTGGCCTCGGGACTGAGGTGAGAATCTGGAGTAGCAACCTTGTGTCTTGCACTGGCTCTCTCTCTCCCTCCTGACTTCTCTCCCTCGTCACCATCCTCATCATCACCACTCTCTCCCTGTACATACACACACAGATACAATATACTGTAAGGTAACACTATCCCATCATTCAAGCTAGAGCTATATAATTCTTCAAACCATTATTATCTGAACTACCATATTATGAGGAAATACATGTAAGTCATTCCCACTCACATAACCATTTTTTCACAAGAAAAAGTTGAAAAACACTATTTCACTTTATCCCGTTTTGATGTTCTATCTTTAGCAACATTTCTATAGTTGGCTCCATTAATAATTACCTCATCATCCAGTCCCTCCATTAGCTCTTCATCACTAAGATCTTCTTGATGTATCCTGCAGGAACAAAGACTCCATAAAGTGAGTTTTAAAACTTAGACTCAATTTTAACACTGTTTTCACCAGACCTCGAAAAACGGGCAGATTTACTAAAGTGAACTATCAAGAGTTAGATTCTAGCTGTTCGAAAGTACACAATTTGATTGGTCAATTTAAGGTCTCTATTCTTGGTAGAATACTATTGTTGGGTATTCTATTGGGGAGCATGCACAGAATTATTCTTTTCCTGCTGGATATATATGCAGTCATAGTATTAGACCTACATAGTAGAGTATCTTTCTGATTTAAAGAGAGGGGAAGGAGGTGAGTGCAACACAATAAAGGAAGGTGCTGCACCCACCTCTACCCCTTTAGTGAAAACCTATTATCTAATTGCTTAGAAAGCTGTAGCTATCAGAGGTTTTGTTGATGTTATGGTCTTGTATTTGCCTTGACTTGTTTTGTTACTTATAAAGAGGCTTGTCTTACTCTGATGGATCAACAGTGGCAGTGTCTTTGGCTGGACTGGGGTAGGCAGAGGTGAGACTCAGAGACTCAGTTCCACAAGGGGATGCAAGCGAATCCTCCTCTATTTCCTTACAGCGAGAGTCAGATAAAGAAGGAGATCTTGAACCACTGCTTACACAGAGCCTTGCCTAAGCAAAATACAATAGCACACAGTATTGCCATCATCACTCAATTCTTCCATCATAATTACCTATCCAGCAGAACTAGACTAATTTTAAAGAGTATTATAGAAGAAGAAAGAAGCTTAATCCTACATCTATCTAGGATCCAGGCTAGAGCAAACAGCAAGTCATTATGTAGCTTTACAGAGTGATTGATTATTATACTACATACATTTCTACTGGAGCTGTATTTGCGACAGACAGTTTGCCTTCGTCGATGTGCCTGCTCTGGTACTCCCTGGATTGCAGCATCGACCACTGCCATCCATTCCTCCATATTCTGTTGAGAGGCTGATAAAGAAAATAAGCAAGAGGAGAGTAAGATATAGAGAAGCAAAGAAAGGAAGAGTAGTTGGTAAAAGAGGAGAAGGAAAAGGATTGAGAGAGAAGTAGGAGAACAAGAAACATGGAGAGGCAAGTAAGAAACAGAAAGGTGGAAAATAAGGAAAAATATGAGAGAGGAGGAGATTGAAAAAGAGAAAGATTTTAACTTTTAAATCTAAACTCTTACAGCAGCTAATATAGTAAGTTCTTGTAGAGCCATCGTCCACGAGAGGGCCAACTGCAAACACGTGTTTCCTACCCTTCTCTTTGCTCTCTACCTGCCTGGTACAGTCTGCAAAATATCACACATACACACACAGTTTTCTCATGAGACAATGAAATGAAAGATAACTTTATTTTTCATACCATATAATTATACTTGATGGGGAGTGCCTATGACAATTTAGAAAGAGGCAAACAAAGTGTTTTAGAATGCAAAAGTGCATCCATATCAAAATGCTAACAAGGTGAATGAAATCATTCTTTCCACCTCTCAATAGTAAACTACTCTAGCTATAGAAACAATATTATATACTTACACCAACTCTATCCAGCCCTAGTTAGAGGCTCTTAGAGGAAACCTCTGCTCTATTAAGGTGTCCACTACAGAGAAGCTCTTTGTGGAAGTTTAATGCAACTTACACGTTATATCCAGCTTGACTGAGCCAGCAGGTTGTGTGTCAGACCTTCCCCTGCAAAACAAATCACCTCATAAAGTTTGAGGCACATGAATAACTGTTGAAACGTCGAATTCATGATTCATATAAGTACAAGCATTTCAACGAGGAAAGATGAATAACAAAACCGCCTAGCCCATCGATAGTAAGTCGAGAGATATTCTAGATGCAGGGGCTAAGAAGCTTTATAGGTTATACGTGAGGTGGCCAGTAACCTTAGGTACTGTAGAATAGTCTCATCTTTCCTCTGCAGCAGGCGAAACCAGCGCCTCCGCCAGTTAGTGCGGCCTAGAAAAGCTCCTCCGCTCTCCTTCACGCACCATCCTTCGTACAGTACAACATCTGGTCGTCGTAAACAAAGGGAGGGTAGAATGAAAAGAACATGCGATCGACTGCGAAGTATTTTACCTTCTATGCTCGGCAATAGACCTACAGTTTTTCGCTTTCTTCCTGCCAGCGCCATTGTCTCCGCAGTTGTGACGTAAGGCAGAGAGTTGCAGCTAGTAGCGACAGCAAAACGAGCTCCACCCACTAAGGAAGAGTGTGCGTTAATTCGAGTTAGTCCAATCTTTCTTGGTTGCTGGCAGTCTTCCAGGAAGTGAATTGGTGTACAGAGACGTCTGTTGGTGACAGAGATCTCAATTGTTACATGAAAAGTGTCGCTCCCGCTGTTCAACCCATTCGTACAACCTCGGAAAAGTCAGGTATCTGAATAAGTAGCTAGTTCAGCTAAAATTGACATTGACTTTTCACACCACTGACTCCCTTCCCTACAGCCATGTCTCGCTCGGTGACCCTAGTGAAAGGAAAGAACAATATGATAGGGATCAGTATAGGAGGAGGAGCACCCTTTTGCCCTGTCCTCTATGTAGTCCAGGTATGTGGGGTGTAAGTATAATATATGCCTTTACCTTGAGGAGTGTCCTCTATTCTAATCTTTTGTTTTTCTGATTTTTACACACTTTTTACATGGTTTCTCAGTATATTAATAATTTAGTCCTCTCTCTATTATCATCTCGTTCATTAATTGTTACTTATTCTTTTGCCTTCTGCTTTCTTCTCTTCTTCTCCTCCTCCTCCCTCTACTCCACTACCTCCTCTTCGACCTACTTCCTACCTCCTCCTCCTCCTGACTACTCCTCCTCCTCCTCCTCCTCTCCCTTATTACTGTTACCATACTTCTCTAAGTTTACAAAACTATGACATCATCCAGACAAAAACATTCATGTGTGTAGCTATATAAGTTAGGAATACATTGTAGTTAGCCCTAGTCAGAGTTAGCAGGA
>JAODVQ020491014.1:0-19830 GCA_025400075.2 Phenganax stokvisi
AACCTCACAGTGTAGTTATACATTAATCACAACGTAAAATCATTCTCTGCATGGATGTATAATATACACAATTCATGATTATTACCATTTACAGTTTCTCTTATTACAGTCAATGGCAAAACAGATGAGGAGCACCAGTCCGGCAATAAAGAGCAGAAACTGGCAGACAAGAAACAAAAACATACACGTAAATGCTCTTATGGAGAAGAGCTCTGCTTTATCGGATGCTTGTCTAGCTTGCTCCAGCTCTCCTTTTTTCAAAAACCGATTCACCTGAGCAAATAGAATCCAGTTACATAGCTATATCGATACCCATTGTCCTGAGAGAGACAAGCTGAAATCAAAACTGTAAGAGGTAGAGAGAACCTTTAGGGAGTTGCAGATGGCCACAATGCCACATGGAAAGCAGCAGAGAAGAGCCAGCAGAGACATTCTTAAGTGTGTTTCCAGCTCATCCTTTGCCTTTGAGTAATCACTACTAAGCTCCTCTGACCAGTCCTGTGCAAATTCATATTGTACAAAGACCATCTCTGTATATTAATTCTGGTCTAAAATAAGCTATAAATTTACCTCAAGGACCAATTCTTCAGTGCTTTTCGAACTAGATATCTTCTCATATTCTGCAAATTGAAGGTAACCAAATGATTTTCAATGAGTTTCCAAGCTTCCTCACCAGATCTATCAACTTCCATTGTAGTAACAAAGAGGAGTGCTCTTAAACTACACTAACTAACTATTCGCAGGTAAAATAAAAGCCATGTCCACCAATTTGCAAGGACAAATATTTTTGCACATGCGCAGTATCGCAATAGTGTACAATTTGCGCATGCGTGAACTTAAGCTCCTAACAATGCAATGGCGAAAATGGGGAGAAGCCGGAGGAGTGGGATGCGATGGATTCCTACCGTGACATGCCTCTCCATGCACCGAATGGCGTTGCCACGTTGGAGCATAACACCTCGTACGCCGGGTGGAATACCATCACTTTCATACGCGCTACCATTGGGACTACACACGGCGTCAAAGGGGAGCCATCGTGAATATCAACAGTCTCTATTGCTACTATGGGGACTTTTGGACGATGCAGTAGAGCTGTTTTAAATATCCTACCTCTGAGAGGGAGGAAGAGGAGGATGGCAAAGCTTATGTTTCTAATTCTCCTCTCTGGGATAGTATCTATGGTGATATTTAGTCGAACATGTTTGCCTGGAATGAGAGGATGTGAAGGTGGAGATGTGGAGGAGGGTAATAGAGTGGAGGTTGTAAGAGAAGAACCACGCCTTCTGAATAACTTTGTGAGTTTATGTATATATCATTGCGCATAATGTCTAACATATGTACAATTATTATGGACCTCTGGTCCAATAACCTTTCTGCATCTATTATAATTATACAGAAACACAATGTTATAATGAACCATAAGTATATAGAAACAACACATTTATGAATCTATACATACATCATGCTTTAAGAAAACTATGCCTCATGTTAACTAGCTGTTGTAAGGACCATAGCTTTAAGTGTGGGTGATGAGTAAGCACAAACACTATGTCTTTTATGAATGTTGATTTACTGTAGCTTCAGGATTCCCTGGAGCAGATACCACTACCTCGTCGTAATATCAAAGGAGGTGATCGGAGTGATCAATTAGAAGGGGTGAAGCAGGGAGAGGAAGATGAGAAACTTTCCGAGCCTATTCTGGACCAATCAATAAAGGAGTTAAACTCAAATGAAGAAGTAGAACAGAAAACCCAGGAGCACGCTGTAGTAACTGACAATCCTCCTGAAAATCCACAGAGAGGGGCGCAAATGGTAAATAATGAGATGGAGTCTATAAAAACAGTCAAATCGGATGAAGAAAGAAGAGGCTCTGATGATAAAGTGGTCAAAGATAAGAAGAGGCTCCAAAGGCATAATCAGTCAAAAGAGCACCAGATACTCGAAGGTCCATCTAAGAATAATGCAGGAAGTCCATCTAAGAATAATGTAGGAATAGCAGAAAATACAGAGCTGGGACAACCAAAGCCAAGCAGCGATAAAGAACACTCCCAACCTCAAAGAAAACCATCCACTGCTATAAATAAGAGAGAGAAAGAGACTGGGTCTGAAAATAGAGAAAACAAAGTGGAAAAGAGGGCAGGGGAAAAACCAAAAAAGAGCAATCGCGTAACAACTGCAACCAAAAATGATCCTAGCACCCAATCTGTAAGTGTTAAAACTGACCTTCTTTCTCAAGCAGAAGCAAAGTCTCTTCCTCCTGGAGTTATTGCTAAACCAAAAAAGAAAGTGGTTGCCGTAGAGAAGGAGAAGGGAGGTGAGTCTAAGGCTAATGTAGAGAGTAATAACATTGCTCCTGGTGGAGCTGTTAGAGCATTGACAAAGGAAGGCGTATCAGAAGGAGGTGAAATAGAGAATGAAGAACCCGGTGTGACTAATGGAGGAGGAGGTGCAGAAGTTGAGGAGAATGGAGGTGGTGGGGGAGGAGGAGGAGTAGGAGGAGAGGGGCAGGAGGAGAAGCAGATGAGTGCTGTTGAAATGGCGAAAGCTATTGAGAGTGGACAAATGGTGAGTTTATCTATTGTACTTTATGAATTTGACGAAAGAGAGTGACTGTGAGTGACCCCTAGTATAAAGGGGCAGTGTATGTGTGTATAATATACGTACCCCTACGATAAAGGGGTTGTAGTATAACATGTAGCTCCCCTGAAATAAAGGGGCTAGAGTATTCCTAGATACCCCTACGATAAAGGGGTTTTAGTATAGTGCCCCTGAAATAAAGGGGTTAGTTAAGTACACTATATCAGGCATGTATGTAGTAAGGTACGTATAGGTATACCGCTATCCCATGAGGTAAGCCATTTTTTTGAAAGGAGCACTTGTAATCTCTGCTCTCTCCTCCTCTGCAGTGTAAAACAGTTTGTCCACCATTCGCCTGGTCAGAATGGTCACCCTGCAGCAAGGCCTGTGGTAAAGGCCGTCGCTATCGCAAGGCACTCTACAAGTTTGTGTGTCAGACTTCGGAGCTCTGTCCACTGAATAGAATTGAGGAGACGGTCTGTGAGACGCCTTGCAAGTTTGATCCTGAGAAATATGGGGGACGAAGTTAGTTTGTTTCTTTATGTGTACCTAGCTGCTTTATCTCCACCACTTTGAACCCTCCTTTTTATCTTACTCTCTCTTTGTGCGTGTCCGCATCCCTCCTCTGCTCATGCCATCTCATTCTTTTCCTCCTCTCTCTGACGTCTCCTCTCAACTCACCTCTCCTATATACTCCACTGCAGATGGGTTAGATATGTATCCAATCAACCCACTGAACCCAGCTATATATCCAGAAGACAAGAACTATATGTGTGGACATTGGCTAGTGGAGTATGAGAAACTACATGAAGGTTTGTACATACATTTATACCTGCATACACATGTACACATAGATATAACTGGCTACAGTCCAGATCCTTACCTCACATACTATTGTGCTGTGTTTGTCTAGCTAAGTAGCAGGAAACCTGGAGTGCAGGTGTCACGGAAAGAGCTGATCATAGATGTTGTTGTATTTTATGTCTAGTGCTTGCCTTGAAGTCTTGCCTGCATTCTGCACCATTGATTGGCTTGACAACTAATGTATGTACATGGACTAGAAATGTAACTGTGTGTGTCTCTTAATGAAGTTAGCCTTTTGTGTTAGATTTTGCTTTCACATTTTTACTTAGACTCACTTTCACTCTTTTTAAACATAACTTGCCTAGCCCCTTCTATACACCCATGTATTATGACAGTGTGGTCTTATTCTGAGACTGGGTTTTAGTGATCTCACCAAAGTATTCTTAGTCTCTCCTAATCAACCACATTAGATTTCCATTTCCTCATTGAGTGGGCTAAATAAATTTATTAGACCACATTCTGAAGGTAGTATAATTATGCATAGTAGTATAATGTTGGAACCTAGTTAACTTTGTAAACAAATCAATAAAAGCTGAAACAAAGAATGCTCAGTTTCACTCTGATGTGGTGGGTGGTCTGTCCTAGAACACATTTCACAATCAATACATTGCTAGGGGCTTTTTTGAGGTACATATGTTTCCACAAATTTAATAAATTGCATATCTTTATTTGCCATTTTCTTAAAACTCTTCTATAAAGAACAAATTTTATGTGGTCACTTAAAGTTTATTGTTCAGAGCCTCCACTGTATGTATGTGTTCTTCATCAGGTAATAGCAGCTTTGGCCCCCCCTTAGAAATAGTCATCGTGCACTTTCATTTGAGTGGTACATTGGTTGGATGAAGTATGAGGCTTTATTGTTATTGGTGTGTTGTATCATTATTCTTGTTTTAAGTACTAGGGAACCTATAGAAATGGACTCCAGAATGGACTATATAGCTCTATGTAATGTTCCCATATGTTAGTGTTTAAAAGTAGCTATGTATAGTGTACAGTACAGCTATCTATATCAGAAGCTTTTAAAAACTTGAAGAGGGTTGTATAGGCCTTCCGGGCACCTGATTTGATTGGTAACTCTTTACTTGTAGTAGTCTCTTTATAAGCACATCTAGCTGAATAAAGATAGATTACAAATATGTCAGTGAATTAATTTTCCTTGCCAAATGTGGCTTGTTTGCCAGATCTGTCCTGATCTGTGACGCAGCAGCATGTGCACCAGTCAAATATTCCTAACCTTAATAGGAGTGTATATACTCGGTTTTTAAACATAGTATATACAGTTATGTAGTATAAAATGCGGCCTCTTATTAAACGCCAGGAAGTGGATAATTATTTTCTATTACTCCGCTGGGCACCAAGCGTCCTGTTTACATGCCTTGGGACAGGGCAGAGCATTCTTTCTGGGTTCACATTTATTGTGTATAAAGGAAAATGTGAGGTTCCAGGGTATGTCGCATTTGTATCCAGCGTTTACTTCCGCTGGGCCCACGTACAGTAGACCCTTGTCTCGCTTTTCTTCCAACTTTCACTTCCTTCAATATCGCCTGCAGTAGACCTTCTGTCGAGCTTGTTCCTCTGGGTTATTAAAATTCTTCTGACACTGTACATATACCATACTCTCAGCTATATACTGTGAGGGATACTGAATACATAAGTCTAGACTGCTGGCTGTTTTGTGGGTGGTTTAATAAGACACATCATACCCTAGTTTAATTGTTTATCCTTTCAAAATACACCTCTTGTAAGCAGTGTCTCTTTACTTATAAGTTACGTGGTACTTTTTTACAATTATTCTCACCACATAAAGCACACTCGGGTAGACTATCCATTTAGAATTACACCTTATATTATATAACAAAGCAACGTGTTTGCTACTGTAGTACAGTTTCCTTCATATCTCTCCCAAAATATTTATTGACCCCATCCAGTACAATATATTGCCGTTTATAGGATTATTCATAGAAACACTGATAGCTGGTTAGAGTCACAGTGCTCCGCTTGTTAGGCTAGTATTAAGTGCAGGTCACGCACCCCCCTGTATTAATGAGCGTGTGCACCTGCCTGTTAACTTGGTCTAGTCCAACTGAAGTATGTCGCTGTGATGTGGGAGCTGGAATGGCAATGGTTTGGCATGGCAGATGGCAATCAGGTCATATGCTCCTGTGTTTTCCCATGATATTTTACTTCTCCTTGTGTACGGCAGGCTCATTTTTTGAGTTTGTAAGTGGTCGCGGTACGTATTTTTGGGCACATGTCTCTCAAGTTCTTCGGTACACAATAGAGATGGAGCTAGTGGGACCCAACTTAATTGCCACCTTTATGTGGTAGACACCTTGATAAACTTGCGGGTCCCAGACCACAAGCAAGTGGAGCCCCACTTGATGGACGCCCGTCTATAGTGAGTGCCTTATGCATCCCATTTCACTACCTAACAACAACCCAACACCAGACTATATGTCCCACTCCAACTTGTCCATTATAGAGAAGTTCCACTGTAGATCAATGATGTGTGTATATATTGACCATTTTAGCTCTGGACTCACTACATTCTGTGCCCATTTCTCCTTCACTCTTATTATGGTTATTCTTCACCACCACCTCCCTCTTATCAATCTACTAAACTCTTCTCTACCTCCTAGTATGTACTTCTGCTCCTCTTCCTATTTTCACCATACTGCGCTCACTAAGTACACACCATCAATATCTCCACTCACAGATATACTCTTGGGAAAGAGACCTCCAAGATACCTTGTTTACTCCACTGGAAAAGGAGCCTATCCGACTGCAGGTGGAATAGCTCCGAGAATACGAGGCATCACGACCACCTTCTTCCTTGCCGTTCTTCTAGGTCAGTATATTTAGTCTATTGTATTAAGGTTACTGTGATTTGCTTTGCCGCTGAGCAGATGCACAAGCAGCAGATTAGCCGAAAATCTCTGCCACACGTATCACAGTTCTATATCTGACTTTACAATACTGCATGTAGCTATAGGGCAAGGGGAATAACATATTGCCTTCTGCACCAAGCTGTGAGGAAAGTATTCTAGATAGAATTCTATGTTCACAGCAAGTACCAACAGCAGAATCCGGTGATATGTAGTAATATCAGAGGTTGGTTCGAATCCATTGGATGGAGTATATATATAGAGGAAGTGAAATGTAAAGGCAGGGGGGAGTATGTGAAGAAATGACTGCGGCTAGGGAAGAGATGGAGGGAGTGCGAGTAGGAGGCTAAATCCAATAACTGAATACCTTTAATAAATTGCGTACAGTTGATAGTGTGAATTAATAACCTTTGGTGCTCAGCTGCCAATGGTTACGTTAGAGGCAGAGCAAGCCTACGTACTTAAGTCTTACATAAGTATACTTATAACCAAGCTCTGCTTTGTTATATCATGTACATATACTATGTAGAGATGTACGTTGTGAGGAGGCTGCGACCACAAATAAACTTGCACTAAAACGTACGTAGGTCATACATCAGTGTCTGGGAGGTCGGCCAAAGGTAGGCAATAAACTGTTAAATTTCACCCAAGACTGCAAAATACCACTTTACCTGTCACAGTGTAGGCCCATGAGAACTGGCATTCTTCTATTAGATGCCTATGTGGATCTTAATAGGTACATGTAGGTTTTATGTACTTATAATTCCAGTCATTTCAAGTACATTTTAAGTAGCCATTGGATGGCACTGTTTTTAATGAGTGCTTGTATTGGAGCCATTAGGGGGAGGCATGAGGATTGGAAAATGGGATAGAAACTTCGCGTGGTATAAAGCACAGGAGAGGGTTGTATTTGACCACATTTTATTAATCCCATTTGCCTTTTTGTAGGTAGGTAGAGGCAATAAGGAAAGCGGTGTTGTGTAGACATGTTAATTACTGTTTGCACACAGGTATACGTGCAACAGTAGATCGCTCTATTAAGCAATTTTTAATCACCTCACTTCCTTTTCTCTCCTAGTTTAGTAACCATGTCCCATGTCCTTGTTTACATGAAGCATAGTAGGCAAATAGAACAATATATGTACAGTATGCAGGGATCATATCCCCTGGGAGACTGGTTAATTCGATTTGTATAAACGTGTGTTCCTGGTTCATTATCACGGGAATGGTCGTGACTAACAGCGTTTGTACACGGCAACTTGAATGGAGGTCAGTGTAATTATGTCATGTCTCCTGCCATATTTGAACTAAAGCAACCCTTAGTTGGCCTATTTTTATCGCGACTGTTTACTGGTTCTACATTATTGTAAGAGCAATTAGTTTGTGCTGTTTCAGCATAGTGTGTAATATTAGATTTTCTGCTTGAGCAATCACATTGTAAAGAGGGTTTCCTCGTTGCTGCCAGTTATGGGTTTGCATGTGCCTCGTGTGTGTGCAATTAGTTCTGGCAGATTTATGGATAGCTAACTCCCTCAATACCGTGTTTGTGTGTTTTGGTCTGTGTGAGGGTGTTTGTGCATTTGTTCATCTTCAAGTGTAATACTTATATATGCTTGTCTCGTGTCTTTCAGTGTGTATATTTAAACACACATACATACAAACGTATGTATGGTTTATGGTTTTGGTGGGCGTAGAGCTTTGTTTTAGTGCGACAAAACATACATAACGTAGTTGTTTTAAATGCAATGGGCAACTTGGGCCAGGGATATTTGTCCGTTGTAGCGTGGAGTCCATTCCAGAGGGGTTAAGACGTATTGATCGGTAGTACAAAAATTTGTCCTCTGTATCAAGGTGTCCGCTATTAGAGGGGTGTCCATTAAGAGGGTTCCACTGTACAGTATATACACACTTGAATCCTGTTCACACTACTTTTCATTGCTAGTGTGAACAGGATTGATGTGGATCAATCCAGATTGAGAGACAAGTGTGAACGTGCCTATATACCTTGTAATGTGTCAGGTCTTATTCTTTCACATATGTCACATTACCCCCACTCGAGGAATTCCAATATCCTGTTTTTCCCCCCTGCTCCCATTTTCTCTTGCTCTACTTCCTCAATAACTGAACTCACTGGACATTCTACCCTCTCTCATCCTCTCTTGCCACTACCTGTGACAGATGGCAAGGGACCGTATAGCTCTACACACATACACCCACCTTATCACCACGTTGTGAAAGAATATTCCAGTTCTGATTTTGTGGCAGACGGTTTTAAACAATTTGATACGTATATGATGTGTACTCCACATATGTATATATGGACCTACGTATAACATTATCATATACTACTTAGTACACTCCTCTCCAAGGGGTATTAGGTTTGTAAACAATATACGTCATTTATCACTGCTCATTTGATCACGTACGTGCACCAGACAGCTCTAAAGATCTCCTCTATCTACCTATGCGTACATATGTAACCCCAAATCGGGATTCTGTAACATTCTGCCTGTTTTGAAAGACTGTGACACGGTTTTTAGTAACCATTAAACTGATTGTGCCACATCTCAATATTGTAAGAGCTCTGATTAAATATCTTATGAACTTAAAAGGATTTTAGCAATATATAAGGCCTAAATTTAGTAATAGTAGAACAGAACAAATGGTATACGGTGAAAGAATGCAATTTTGTCTTTCTTGAACCAACTATAGCCTTTATAAATATACTGCCACACAAATTTAACTATCATTAAGCTTGGTTTGGGTGACAGAACCATTGCCAGTGTGTTCCTAAGTATTATACTCATACTTTTATGTTCATAACTACTATTACGGATGTACCTTTATAATTGGGTTATTTGCATCTTAAACAGTTGGCTAATGTTCTTATTTAGCACGAACAAAGTTCATGTGGAAACCAATACGATAAATGTTTTATTGATGTTTTGTAATGGTCTACTTAATTTGTGATTGGTATACTCATCTGATCGTCATGACTTCATAATTTAGACGCTCATCACGAACAACTTCACAATAATAATATTTACCCTTTCTTACTAAACCTGCAGGCACTTCCTCTAGTGTTTAGAATATCTATATAATCGTCTTTTCAAATTTAAACCGATCAATTCCCCCTCCATAGGGGTAAGGGGCAGGTCAGCTCCGATGAACCGTTGAGTCCTGGAGGGCACACATGTCGGGCGCCATGCATCACCGAACCATTGGGTCGCCTTATACATCCGCTAGCAGTATGATCCGTTTGTGCTTACTCACTTGTGACGGGACAATGTGTGACGCGGAGTATACATTATATAACTAGGGCACAGTGCCGGTTATAATATTGAATATTAGTGGCACAGACAAATTTCTGCACGGTTTATATGAAAATGTTTGGGCGTCCATCATTTGCTGAGATATATTAGTGGGTTGAGCCACGGTGTATGCATTTATAAGTACCCCTGAGAATGCGTCTTAGTTACATGTTGAAACCATTATGATTTATGCCTTGATCTAGTTAAGGTGACTCCTATGGGAGATGGATACGTACGTACATTGAAATATTTCAATTTTATGAGCACGTTGGCTTGTTGACTCACAACCAAGTGCTCTAAATTAATGTTCATAATTCTGCGCCGTGTTTTAATCTAAAAATTAAGCTGCGCCAAGTACTTAGCTAATTGGCTTTTTGAATCATGTCTTGAGTGCTCTAAATTTAATATTCCTCCATTCCATTATCTAAGTGATAAACGGTTCCAAGAATCTACATCAGCAGCTTCTTTATTTACGACACAGTTGTCTAGACACAGTTGTCTAAATTATATATTCAGCCTATCTCTAGTGTAACTAGTGTAGGAATTGAACTTTTCTGAGTCCCCATACATACCTTATCAGCAAATTTGCTTACAAACATGTCCTAATTTTCTTATTCAAAAATGACACGTATGTAATACAATACTCTCCCAGTGTATATATTCATATCTCAGTATTTCTGAAAAGTGGATGATACAAGTGTGGGGGAGGGTGAGAAGATTGAAAGCTGAAAAACTCCTGGTTGACTGCTGGTGTCATGTGTTCATAGCTGGCATTGTCTTTCTAGTCACACGGAGGAACGAGGACACACTCTACCATCGCCCCGGTGTCTTGTCGAAACTGACTCTTTCCTCCGCTCGCCCCCTATCCATGTGTCCAAGTGGTCCCTTCACAAACTACTAAACATACGCGACTCACCCACAATGTCAACAATATACACATGAAACTCCTAGGGAAAGCCCTAAATGTTATATGTTTCTACTTGGGCAAGTTACATCTCCCTCATTCCTCCTTTCACTTCATACTTCCACCATATCCTAAAGTGGGTGCAAATATACAGACACATCCCTTACTTGAGTAAAAGTATACACATGTAGTAAACATATGAGTTGGTGATTTAGTACTATAACTATTGTATTGTCTTGGATATGCCCTAAGTGCACTGATTATCATAAGTGGTATCTGTATTATGGTATACGTGTGTTTATCTTAAAGCACGTAGCTGGGAAGTCTAGTAAACATGTTTACTGCGCTCTTAGAGACAAACAAGTTACAAGTTTTGTTTATCAATTTTGGTTATTGTGTTAAATAACCCTCGTGAATTTTCAGGTCCGTCCTGTAACCAGTATTCCCTCGAGTACATAGTGTGGTTTATATTTTCTTTCAACGTCGTCTATTTTGTTGTGTAAACAAACCATTCAGCTTTTGTTTACGAGTTCTTTAAATGCTTGAAAGCCGTGTTTTGGGGTCCTACCGTGTGAATACAATTATTCGGTTAATGATGGTAAATGAATATACCCGTTGTATGAATATTTCACCAGAAATCTCTGAGTGAGTATGGCAAAGTTTTGTAAATTGTTTCAGAGAAAATAGGAGGAAAATTTATGTTAATTGTTTACAAGGTATAATAATGTGCATATACATATAGAAAGCTATTAGGTGTAATATGAATGTTTTGAAGCGACATAGTACATTAGAACTGAAATGGAATGTACACACAACACATATATAGAGTTTCAGAATAATTTGTGCTGAGCAAAACACAGTGTTAAAATAAAGAAACGTCATGTTTTGGATCACTGCTTAACAACATGTGCTCTTCATAGTCCTCTGTACCTAGCTACATCTACTGCACCCAAATTGACACATTCTATGTCCATGCATGTGTACACGTAGATGTATAAACTCATGTACGTACATCCTTCATACAAAGCATTTATGTTGTATGTTCCACATTTAAGCACATAAGTATTGCCCACTTACATACATTGGTACATATTTCATTCTGTCATCTGGTCAGTTATTGTATGCTGGGTCACTAATTCCATTAAATCCTGTAATTTCATTAAAATCGAGATAGAATGCATATTTCGTGACTTGCCACTTGCTTACTTCAAATGTGCCGCGACTGAGGTCAGGACGGACGTTTATGTAGCACCCAACTGTGTACTTACTGGACAATTGGAGACAAAATGGAGTGCGGAATGACACTAAAACTTAGAAACCGTCGCGTCAAGGACATTATATGTGACCACATACACACGAGCAGTATTTCATTTATGAACCCTGTTCCTCTAATTGACTTTACGTGCAAATAAGCTCTGTAAATATGGATAGTATTTCATTTATGAACCTAGCTTACATTGTCTGGACTCTGTTTCGAACGTCTTATTTCCGTGTTATAAGTTTATCCAATCCAATCATCAAAGTGCAACTACTATAATAATGTGCAATATGTATGCTTGATACATAACGTGTGAACTATATTGTGTATGTATTCAAATTGTCTTGAGACTAAAATGAACTCTGTTTCCAAGTCCATCTATGTCATAAATTCAGTGATAGTCTGTGTAGTGTATGTTTACTAGAGACACTAGGACTTGAGGAGTGTGAGAAGAATGTCGAAACGTTGTATACGTCTGATTCGCTAATGAAGGTTAAATGTTTTGAAAAGTGAGAGGTGGCATTAAGAAGAGATGGGAGTAGATTGGGAAATGGAGGAGTCGAGGTCGAAGGATCAAGGAAAGAGTAGAGGGTTGGGAGGGGGTAATTTGTGGTTTTATTTTTACACAACATACCACGCAAAACTTCCATTGCTAAATTGGACCAAAGTCTAGTAGATTTTGCTGTCCTATGTATGTGATATAGCAGCAGTTACATATACTGTGCTTGAAGTGTATATACTAATTTGTATGGGTCTTATAGTAATAGTCTTGCATGAGTAAATGTAAAGTTTCAGAAACTCTGGAACAAAAAGGTATTGTCTTTGGGCATAGCTATGTCCAGAGAACCAAGCAATAACTATATACGTAACAATCGCATCTATTCTTGTACGTACGTATACTTTTTGTGATGTTTGGCTGCTATACCTAATTTTATTTAGGCTGTATGATACTGGTTCTCAGTCCTTCATAAGTACTCTAATGTGTGTGTGTGTAGGGTGCTTAGATAGTGTGTTTTAATATCTTTGTGTGAAGTGCAAGGAAGAGAAGGAAGGTGAAAGAAGATAGAGATGAGAAAGTATATTATAGGTCAGATGTCTAGGAAATAGGGGTGTTGATAGAGAGAGTTAGTCAACAAAGGGAATCAGTAGAACGGAGGTTGTAAGGGAAGTGGGGTTCACTGAGAGGAAAAGGAGTTTCGTTATGTAGTAAGAGCATGGAGGAAGCAAGAAGGAAGATATGTGTGGTGGAGGTAGAGATGGAGACAGGGAGACTGAGCCTAGGAAATTGTAGGGGTGTGATTCTCCAGGAGTCCCTTGGTATGTTTGTCAACAATGTGTATCTAGTAGGCAGAATTAGATAGGATTCAGTTGTGTTCACGTGAGTGTCTTTAAATTGTTTATGAATGATATAATGCACAACAATTAAATATTGTTTAATGCATGCAAGATATAGTGTGTCTAGGGGGTTATGGTACATACGTACGCGCATATATATGAATTTCGGTATTCGGGGACTATACTGTGTGGATATGTGTGATATTTAGTACATACATACCTTCTAATTTCAGTTAGAGAGGGACTTTGACACAATTAAAGACGTAATATATCAGCATTATGGATATAATTCAATGTAGTTTGTATACGTATTATACTTCATGAGTTTTGGTGCTACCCCTATAGCTGAGAACAGAGGGAAAACTACACAGTAAAAAGTGCCGCTAATTGCATGAATCAATGTAGCATGGTGTTAGGAAGCGTGTAACAATTACTACTGGTATCCCTAATCCTGACCAGCTCTGTCTTTACCCTAGTATTGGGGAGAAAACCATAGTGTGTGTGCCATATATGATGGCCCATGGGGTGTTTGTGTACATTTCTTGAAGCCGTAGTAGTCTATCACTTTCCTGTACTTTCCTTTCTCCAAGCAGGGAAGGGGTTTTCCTTCTACATACACATACTTAGGAGTTATCCTCATTCAAGTAGTGTATCCTGATACAAGTACTGTGTCACTTTCGCAGTGCCTTTTAAGTTAGGAGTGATGTTTATACACAAACTGTAGTTGCTACATAACTAAAAATGTAATAGAATAGAAATACATGCTGTGTATGGAAGGAATGGGAGGCAAGATGGCTCTACATCTGGCACTTTCTACCTATGAATAAGTGACCTTAGATAATCAATTAATTTTTATGTATTAGTCTACTCTACTAGTACTAATAGAATTAAAGGCAGGGCCGTCGCAAGGATGTTGAGGGTCATGAGATTGAGTCCGCACCCAGGATATGTCCATGATACCTATGTCCATGTATAATCTGTCTGCAGTTGTTTATTGTGATATAGTCCATGTACCATTAATTCATACTATATCCTCTTGTCACACTGTGCCAACAGATGTGCCTGTACAATAAGTGCTCAGCGAAGAGGAGAGAGATCACGTCTTTGAAAATATAATCTTAAAATAAGAATAGTGTTGACTACTAATTATGATAGTATATATATATCCGATTGGTGCCATGACTGACTGATATAAGACAGTGGATAGTGTTAACCTGTGCTTAACGAAGGGAAAACAGGTCACATAATCACGTCTTCAAATTGATCATTTTAAAATAGAAATAGCTTCAACTAGTAAGATAATAGTGTATCCAAATAGGCTCGTGACCATCTTATGTAAGATAGGGGATAGCATTGACCTGTGCTCAATGAAGAGAAAAGAGATCATGTCCCTGTGTCCTCACGTGGTGTATATAGTTTAAAATTCTAAAAGATCATTAAATAAACTCACAATCTCCGATTACCTCTTTTGCTGAGGTGTACGCGTATCTCAGACTGGCTAAATGTGGGGGTTTACACATTGACTTTCGACTGACTAACTGATGCGTAGAAGAATGTCACCATTTTGTCTGTTGAGTGACTCAATCCACGCTGCACATCCGGAGGAGAATTTCGTGGGTTTTATGTGCCATCACGTGCTCTTTCCTGTTAACCAAGTGTGAATATCCAAACTAGTCTATTATATATGCTCTACGTCTACACTTGAAAGGCTAAGAGATGGATTGTGTTTAACCGTGCTCAACGATGTAAAACGGAGGTCACGTCTTTGTGTGATGTTATGTTAAAATTCTAAAAATATCACCCTCATTTAGTATTACCGGTTTCTCTGCCTGCTGAGGTGTACATGCATTCGAGATGCATGCAATGTATGAGTAACTATATAATAGAAGCTCGGTGTGGTATGGTGTTTGTCGGATGAGATGCTCTGTGTAAAACAACTCACCATTTCGTCTCCATCCTCAACCCCCTATAGAGCACATCCGTTTAGATGAGTATATTTTTTGGACACGTGGTCTTTTCTGCCACTCAAGTGTAAAGAACCTTAAACCCTTCAGTGTGTGTTCCTTGTTGTCTGGCATCCTGGCTCTCTCAGGCTGTCTACGTAGTAGTTTGAAAATGTCATTACACTTGTTCACAGGGGGTTTGACTGAGAATATACCCAAATTTAGAGACCCAATGGGAAGTCTGTAACCTAAGTACTTGAGGACTTGCCAAGCCAGGCCAACTGACTACCTTGGGTCCCTAAACGGATATCAAAATAGTTTTCAATTCTCGCGAGGATTTACTGATTTTACACATAACGTAATGCAGGAAGTGAAACGAAGAGGAAGGTAAGGAGCCGTCCTGGTGTCACTATGACCTTCTCTCCCTCCCTCTCCATCTTTGTATGGTGCAATCTTTTCACGGATGACCTGCTGCCAACTGTGATCTCTCCCCCCTCCATTAACGCTCTATCCTCTGGGCTAGGAAGTTTGGAGTTGTGCTTGAACTTTGGGAGAGTTTTCCACGCTTGAATCACCACATGTCATCCAATATCCCAAAACACGGCACACGTGGTCTATTCAGCTCTGTACATCACAGGAAACTCTTAGTGGAATTAATCCGCATTGGGAAGTCAGGAAAAACAAATTTCGGTTAACCTTGGATAACTCCATTTCACTTAATCTTAACTGGAAGTGCTCAGTTAACTGATGACACCCCTCACCTTTCTTTTAATGATCAGATGCTATATAGTGTGTCATATGTAATACAGATGCTTTTATTTCAATGTATTGAGCTCGCGTATTACAATGTACTCATCCTCTCTTTCTTTTAATCTTGTGCATCTTAACAATTGGCCTTTCTTTAATGTCCTAAAATTAGTGCATCTTACGTAAGTCCAGGAGCGCACGAGCCCCTGTGTGTGCTGGGTTCATGCACTCCGAGTAATGCATAAGCTCAATATTACATAATTCTCTCTCCGGTCACATGTTGATTTATACCAGCTGTATAGGGGACCTGAAAAAAATGACCATGGGTGATGAGTAAGGCAGCTGGATTTAGCCTTTTATCTCTCCCTTGCAAATTTACCTTATTAAAGGGAGGTGGCCTAGGTGTGTAAGATACACTCAACTTGTTCCTTTTACTTATAATGTATTACTCATTTACTCGTAATAGAAACTTGCATTACAGGCTTTGTTTGCACTTACAATCTAGCTAATGGACTGTTGAATAAACAACAACCTGTGCCCTAATTTAATTTTAGGCAGAGTACTCTGCTATTATGAGTCAGCGTCTGAGTTTTAATTTAGTGTCATATGTCAGTACATCCATTGATGCATTTTCTTTTAATGAGTACTCATGGTAGTCTCTCAGGTGTTCACTTACGTAATTCCTGTAGCATAGAAAGTATATAGTGCGTGGATGCTAAGGGATGTCTGTCAGTCTACTGCCAAACCTGCTACAAATCTAATCCAGAGAGCAGGTAATTGGGTTTACCAGCTATTTGCTGGAGTTTGCATACAACACTATTCATACTGTTATGTTATTCTCTCATATTGCAATATAGTTCACTTCTCATGGATAGAAAGCTGTGTAGGTACATACATACATAGTATTTTAGTTATTGTAGCACCAGACATACGTGTATATGTACAATCTCATCTTCACTGTGATGTGTGTGTGCATAACCTATTTACGATAAGCTACCATCCCTCTTCCTCTCTTAGACCATTTCTCTGGCATGGTATAGTATGTTCTTTCCTTTGTCGACTACCTCATCAGCTGAAACTCATGCACATTGGCCAATTCTGTTATGTAACTCTTGCTCATGAATTACTGAACTTTTCAGGCATACAAACGAAAATACGTAGTACGTACGTGCATCGAATGACTGCGGTTATGTGTAATATATCATGGACCCAATTCCTAATTCATATCCGTTACTAAGCAACTGTGTAGTTACAGAGTTGCGTATATGGAAGTGTAGAGATACTGTGTGTAATAATAGCCTACTATTTATGCTCCTGTGTGGTATATATGTATAAGCGCAAGCTATATAATATGTATATTATATGTAAGTGTGCATATTGTGCAATACACTGGAGTGGAGGTGTCGGACAGTGGGAAGCGCCCCTGTTAGAACACGAGAAGGCTTGCAGCTGTGTTTGTGAGAGCATGTGGGGTGTGTTGTAATGTGTGTCAAAATGCCTCCCGGTCACTTGCCGTGAACTCTAATTTGTTGTCGTGTTTTTGTACTCAAAATATCCCACGTATTTTGTGTTTTTGTTATCCTTTTGTCACTGCTAAGTTGGTGTTTACTGTATATTTGTCCATTATAGCAGGGTGTCAACCTAGAGGGGTTACAAATGTATTGATCAGTAGTAGGTTGGGACACATACATAAATTTGTCCACTGTCCGCTATAGAGGGGTGTCCATTATGCGTGATTCCAGTGTAGCTGCAAATGTGTGTTGTGGGAGATATATAGTCTCCACCCTTGGCTTTGGTCTCCACTCCTCCCTTCCTTAGTCTCCTTTACTTCTCCCACGTCCTCTCCTTTTCTGTACCCTTTCCTCCCTACGGTGTTATCTGTTTACTAAGTGCCCTTGTTCAGAGAGTAAGGTTTATTGAATTAGCCCCACACAGCAGTACATATCTATATACACTCCTGCTGGTTCTGATGTTCTCTCTTGGGACGTCCCCTCCCTCATGTTGCCATTGGCGATCAGCAGTCGGGATAGGGTCAAAGGTCATGTTGAAAACAAACGCAGCCTGAAATCCTGTCTATAGGTGTGTCTGTATGTCTGTTGCTCCTCGTCCGTCAGTCTGTTGCCATGGAATAATGTTCAAAGTTGTTAAGCTACTTTCTTAATCTAATGTACTACATGGATTCACATGTTGTACTACAGAATGCTATGCAAGTACAGTGTAAGTGTACATGGATCACATTTCATTGTAATGTTAATATACAGTAAACCTTAGCTCATATCCTGTCTCTGATGGGTTGCCTGGACAAAAGAGTAGGCTGTATCCAGGCAACCAGCCCGCATTTCCTCACTCCTCTTCCTTCATTACTTATCCAGTGCCAGAGGCTGCCTTGGTACTTCAAAGTTTGTTGAAACCTTCCAATTCATCATTTAAATACGCATCTCATTCTAATACTGTAGTGGTAGATGCCTTCCTTCCTCTGTATCTTAGCAACCATTGAGCCAAAGGAGTGGTGTGGGTCTTCTGCCAAGCCTTTTCTCTTGTGCTTTTCGTACTTCCTACACTTTTACTTCTATATACGTACTTTGGCTCCCTTGGTGCACTATTGTGTTCTTGTTTTAGTTCCGGTGGATATAATTGTGTCTTAGTAACGTGTATGAGACTGACACGTCCTCGTGCATGTGCAAAAGGATAGAATATTGGAATATTTTGCATGTGCACTTGCTTGCCTGGCAAACTTTATATTGGTTGCTTTCCTTTTTTATGATGCATAGTTTGCATGACCTAATGTACCTCAATGAAGGGATTGCAACAAAGTTGTTAGCTGTGATCCCCTTATCATCATCGATAGTTAGTTCCACCCTTCCCTTGGCAATAAGCATTTGAAATAAGCATTTGAAATTTAGGTTACTAAGCAACAGCTAACAGAATAGGTACGCCTTCTAAAACAGATTGATCTAGTACAGGTACAAATGAGAGTGTGGTCTTGTGTAAGTTGTATGCACAAATCACCAACTTTCTTGTATAGTTACATACATACTCATAACTTGCAGACTGTGTGACAGGCGGCAATTGGTGGGTGTTCAGAACAACCCAATAACTAGTAAATTTCTTGGTACAAATTACACTTTCACTCTCTGGGTATGCATGTGTCAAAATAATTGTGTTAAGACACCCACACTCCCTATTATGAAGCGTATTTCACTGATTTGGGACCATTATAATGTAGCCAGTTTGTCTACCGAGTGTCCCAGTCTGACAATATAGGGTACGAGTGCGAGGCCACCCAATTACTTGGCATGTGCATATCCCTTGACAACACAGTAGCCTCTTCTCAACTATGTCCGGACCCCATTATGTTTGGCATCGTAACAAATTCTGTGAAAACTAGCTGGTGTGGCTAATGTTCATTTCCTATACATAGTGTAATATATGTAGTTATTGATGTGTTATGTGCAGATGAATACCATTATCAAGCTAATTAACTATGCACACTGTGTTTATTGCGGTAGTTTGTGTATGTATTGTTCACATAGTGTTTGAAGTTGTGGTTAGTTTCTCTATTATAAGACATTTACATTTTTTCTACACAGAGACCACTGTTGCCATGTATCGGCAATTATTAGGACCTTTACGGTGGGTAGGTAGTGCATAATTTCTGTGGAAAATCGCTGTAGAATCGTCCTACCCTTTTCCTCTTCTCAGAGGTAAGTGTGACCCCCCACAGTATGGGAAGTCATAGTTGCTATCGTGATGCAAGTTGGATATTATACACAGTGAAAGCGAAGGTCAATATGTTAGGTGTGTAGGTTCACACACATAGCTTATTTTGCGTCCATACTCAGTAAAGACCTTTACATCCATCACATTAGAGTGACTTAACACACTCTATGTTCAGTTGGGTAGGGCAGACACACGTCATACACATTATGTACAGCACTTTAATGAGGGACCATTATGTGCCAAGTGATCTAACCCTGATGTAGATAATCAACTTTATCAACTTTAT
>JAODVQ020491015.1:0-10154 GCA_025400075.2 Phenganax stokvisi
ACAATGAAATAATATTAGGAATCAGAATATGACCTTACTTCTCTTTTTAGAGCTCTGGCGATGGAACGAGCAATACTTGTTTTACCAACACCTATACATACATAGAAACAGAAGTTTTGAAGGAATGGCGGTATGGAGGAATGACAGTATGGATAAATGAAACTATGATGATATGGAGGAATGATGGTATGGAAGAATGACGTTATGAAAGAAAGATGATATGGAGGATGGAAGAATGAGGGTATGAAGGAATGATGGTATGGAACAATGATCATATGAAACAATGATGGTATGGAAGAATGACAGTATGGAGGAATGGAGTATAGAGGAATGGAGTATGAATGTCTGAACCTGGTGGTCCAGTAAAACATAGTATCTTGCCATGCACAGATCCTCTCAACTGTCCAACTGCTATAAACTCCTGCACAACATGACACATTACTATAATACTGTCCTGGTTGTCTTAAAGGATGGTTATTCTGATTATAAGAAGTGTAGCAGTATATAAAAGCTATTTTTAGTATAAGTGAAATGAAATTGCATTCTTTCACTGTATCCTATTGTTCTAGATTGGTTTGTTCTATCTTTAGTAGTAACATTTCTAAATTTAGCACTTATATACTGCTACAATCCCTTTAACTAACAAGAATTCTATCTTTAATGTCCTGAAGTCCATAATGGTCTTCGTCCAGAACTTTCCTGGCCCACGAAAGGTCAAAGTTCTCCTCACTAGTCTTCCCCCACGGCAAGCTCGTCAGCCAGTCCAGATAGTTTCGAGTCACACTGAAATAGGTGGAGACTCAAGTGTGAAGTCATGTGATAGTCACATGATCTCACCTGAATTCGGCAGAGTGGTTGTCAAGGAAACCGAGTTTGTTGAGTTCTTCTTCAATTACTTCCTGAACAGCCTCAGGCATAACTAGTTCTTTCACTCTCTCTCGGAACTTTTCTGAGATAGCATCTTTATCATCTTTCTGAAGGAGGAGGAGGAGGAGGAGGAGGAGGAGGAGGAGGGAGAGATGGTTAAGAGGAGTATATAGGAGGAAGATAAGAGAAATAAATAACCTGCAAGCCAAGTTCTCGCTTGATAATTTTCAGCTGTTCTTGCAAAAGATATTGTCTCTGCATCTTATTGACCTTCTCCTCTACCTAATACAGGAGAGTAACACACTCAAACCCTCTCCCTCCTCTCCCTCTCCTTGCCTCTTTCCCTAGTCTCTGCTGCAGTGTGGCCACTGCTAGCTCTTTCTTTAACAATTCCAGCGTCAACTTTAACCTCTCCGCAATCTGAAACAATCCATCATATTTACCAAGTCACGTGACAGTCACATGACCACTGGCAATGTCATGTGACAGTCACATGATTACTCTACTAACCACGGTGCTCTCCAGCACAGCCTGAAGCTGCCATGATTCAGCACTTGTCAGAGCAGCACCTGAACAAATTTGAGATTATACATTTTGAAAAAGGTCATGTGATAATCATGTGATCCAGTATACCAAAGTCGGCCAGATGAACAGGGCTATCAACCACTTTCTTTCCAGCATCCATCAGTTGAGCAATGGACTCTCTAGAAATAAGAGAGTGCAGTGAAGATTTAGTGCTTAAAATTACAAAATACATCATAATTGTTGTAAAACAACTTGACAGGTGCATTATTTTGCATTAGGCACAGTTTTGTTCAATTATACAAAGTGCAGAAATTAGGCAGTAAAAATAAAGTATTTAGCATGCTCACATACCCTAATCTGCACATACACTAACCTGTATAGTGGATTTAGAGCAATGATGTCTCTAATGGTCTTGATAACTTCGGCCGTCAGAGCTTTCACTTCCTCTGTATTTTTGAAGGGTTGATGGTTGACATTTTCAGTTCTGACCATTAGAATAGGGCGGCCCTCAGTGTCTCTCTCGATCTCAATGCCTCCTTCTTCTACTCTCTTCTCTTCTCCCTCTGGCTCAGTCATCCAGTTTTTCCACCATGTTTTCTTGTCCACATTCTTCTCTTCCTCCACTTCTCTGATCTCCTCTTCTTCCTCTTCTTTCCCATCTTTTCTTTTTACTTCATTCCTTGTCCCTTCTTCAACCTCCACTTCCACCGGGCCAGTTATTTTGATCCTACAACACATCACATGATGTAATCTCTGTATCATGTGACAGTCATGTGACAGTCATGTGACCTATACTCACCTGCGGTGTCCCTGAATTATCATTCTCATCTGGTCCCCTGTGTCATGGAGCTCAGTGATCTGAACGAACGTTCCGATGTCGTGAATCTTTTCCAATGACGTTATCACTTCATCTTCGTCGCTATGGAAACAATATGTCACCTGACAGTCATGTGACATCAAACACTATATACCTATCGTCTTTCTTTAAAAATGCTCCGGCATACGGTAGTGCTAGTTTTACTTTCCCTCTTATGATCGCCATCAACTGTTTATCAGTTATCTGCGGATTGATTAGTGGGTGTGGCTTTAGTAAGGTTTCCATGGTAACACTCTGACCTCTAGCATTTTGACAAACTTGGGGAAGATGGGATTTCGTGAGACGGGCAGAACGGGAACTTCGGGGAATACGTCCGGAATGGAAAGTGGAGCTAGTGCAAATTGCTGGTGTACATTCTTCTCCTGTTCCTCCTCCTCCTCCTCCTCACTTTCATCCGCTATTTCCTCTTTCTTCTCTCCTTCTCCTTCTTCATCACTTCCTCCACTCCCACTGCTGGTGCTGTAGCACGTGACCCAGCTCTTCTTTCCCCCGCTAGAAAATCTTCCACCGCGATACAGAGACGGCGAAGACGGGTAGGGTCTGAGGCCCGCAAGGACACTACAACGGTTCTGCGACATTGAGTAATAAGCTCTCCTGCCGGGACAGCTAGCCCAGCGAACAAGTAGACGAGGTGAAAACAGGGCGCGAGAAGCCATCCTTCCTCTACGAGCGAAAAGAAACAGACGACGAAGAGAGTACGAGAGGAGTGCACAAGGTTCACCCTATAAAATGGGCCACGTGGGTGGTGTGCACTAATTGGAATCACCTAGAGCATGTTCGTTCCTAGAGTAGTTGCATCAACTGCAAAGCGTAAAGGAGGAGGAGGAGGAGAAGATGAAGGAAAAGGAATGGAGGCAAGCGTTCAAAGAAGAAAACCAGAGGAAAGATCTATCAATGACGTAATAGTTGAAGATTTTCGAGCTAACCAATCAAACACAAGGTTGCATCAACCTGCCCCACCTCCAGCATCGAGTGCGTTAAAATTAGTATTATGTCATCATTACGTAATCTATAATTCAGTGGGAGAAGAGGAGGAGGAGCCAGTGGTGGCACATAGTAGAGAGCAGAGATGGGCAGTTGCCGGGGAGCCGACCTGTATGGTATGCGGCCGCTATGGAGCTTACATCATTGATAAAACAGATGAGGTAATGGAAAACAGTGGGTGTGGTCTAGTAATTGAAAGTGAAAAGATTTACAGGATATTTGTAGTCTGGAGTGTAAGTGGAAAAGACTAGATAAATTGGGTCTTGTTAATGAGGAGGAGACGGAGAGTCTGAGTGGGTGTGGCCAAGAAAGGGGTGTAGTCAAAGACGAAGAGGAAGAAGAGAAGGAGTGGAGATATATGGAGCACCCTGAGGTTGCTGGGTTGAGTGAGGAGAGAGTTAAATTCATGAGAAAGGAGGTTAGCATTATAATAATAATAATAAATCAGTTTTATTTTTACATTTTGCAGCTGTCTCTGATTGTTACTGGAGAGAGAGTGCCACGCCCACTTTCATCACACGATCACATTCCATTCCCTCATCCTGGTACATTCCCATTCTCCACCCACAGACTCTCCACCCACAAACTCTCAATCTTACATTCTTCAAATTCCTAAATCATTTTGATACTGTAACAATTCTGATCTTTGTGTTGTGTTGTTTAGGTCTCCGTGGTAACGTGGAGGGGTGTGGCTACAGTGATTTGACGTCAGTTCAGAGACAGACAATTCCAGCTGCTCTCTCTTCAAGAGACCTTCTTGTTCATGCACCAACTGGAGCTGGAAAATGTCTGCATATTTAAAACATTAATTTTATATCATATACTTTTATCAAATTATTTTTCAGCCTTTTCTTTTCTCCTTCCTCTGGTAATACGTATACTCTATGAGACCACACCCACTCAACGAGAAGGGAGTGGCCCAAGAGCGGTTGTCATGACATCAACCAGAGAACTCTGTATGCAGCTGGAACAGCAGGCACAGCAACTCATGAAAGGTCTATAACAATATTACCAATATGGTTGTCATAGAAACTGTTATTTTGTGTGTATATAGGGATACCATCAATGAAGACAGCACTAGTTGTTGGTGGGTTGTCAGTGGCAAATCAGATATACCGCTTGAGTTCCGGAGTTCAAGTCAGCTCTCCTCTCTCTCTCTCTTCTCTTGTTCTTCTACTGCTAAATTTATGTACCTAGATCCGCAAGGGATCTAAGAATCACTGGAATAATGTAGGATCCCTCACTGAACTAGTTACATAAATTTAGCAGAAGAACAAGAGAAGAACCCATGATACTCCGCTTGTGATTATGCAACTATCTCTCTCTCTCCTCTCCACCTAAAGATTGTGATAGCTACACCAGCCAGACTACTAGATATCCTCAGCAGCAGAGGTATGTACATATATTGATTTTTAAAAATCTTTACTGTTTTAATGAAGCCAAGGAGGTTTCCATGGATATGGTGGAATATCTAGTGTTGGATGAAGTGGACTTGTTGTTGCAGCTGGGATTTGAGGACCAGGTCCGCGGGGTCATCGGACAACTCCCCAGCGTACACCAACGGATGTTCTTCTCCGCCACACTCTCACCTCGGACTGAAAGAATGGCCGCTGAACTGCTCCACAATCCTCTCCATATATCAGTCGGGGAGGTACGTCTGTGGACTAGTTGAAGATGAAAGTGAAAGTTTATTTGCTTTGAGTTATTGTTTGTTGATTTGTGACTATAGTGTGTCATTAGGGTGTGTGGTTATTTCATTTAGTGATTAGTTTGTTGTGTGAATTAGCACATTTTAATACGCTACAACATAGGTTATAAAGGTTCTATAAGTGGTTTGTATAATACAGCAGCCTTTCAACTAAATATGTTAGGCTCAATATGGTCACATGACTGTCATTCTCTCATTACACACACATACTCACATACACACACTCTCTCTCCCTATTCTCTCTCCTCCTCTTCCTTCAAATATTCACTGCTTCACCCTGTATGTATGATTGTGTAACCAGGTCAATGTGCCCAGTGAGAGAGTTAAACACACAGTGTTATGGGTAGAAGAAAACGCAAAGAAAAAGAAATTATTCGCTATACTTGACGACCCTACCGTCTTCAGGTAATTACAAATCCTCCTCCTCCTCCTCTTTCTCCACAACCACCACCACCTCCTCCTTCTCCTCCTCCATCACCTCAGACCCCCCATAATCATATTTGTCAATTCTAAGGCTGGAACACTACTTCTTGCCGATGCTATTAACAAGGTGAGCCCCTTATATTAATGTCATTCCATCTTTACACGAACAATCCCTGGTTTCCAGCGATGTCCTCATGTAGCAACGGTTGGTATCCATGGCGATATGACTCAAGAGAGGCGGAGTCAGATACTATCTGGTCTTCTGGACGGGAAATATTCTGCTGTCGTGGCAACGGGGGTCCTGGCTCGCGGACTGGACCTCAAGAACGTTCAACAGGTACGTAGGTCACTAGGTGTTGAAGTTACACCATGTCTAGTTTCATTGATCACAAATTTTTGCATTCTTTCTTTGTGCGCTAAATTTTACATATAATTATAGATAGCCTGTTTTTTAATGTCATCAGTCTGTGTGTTGAGAGTGGCTAGAATTAGCATTGAACTTTTGCCGATAGATTGATTTCTTATCAAAATTAGCTAATGTCGGCATGTATTTGTCTATTGCGTGCAGGTTGTTGTTTTTGACATGCCTTCTTCGACTTCAGAGTTTGTCCATCAGGTGAGAGAGTACTATCAGTATTGTTAGTGTCTTCATGAAAAGTGTATATGATTAGTTAGTGATACGATTTACCATAATTATTATAGCGGAAAATTTTCAAATGGTGCAAATTCAATTCCACATAAGTATTATTTCACAGCACGTTATTACGTACAAAAATAAAATCTTATTCTGTCACATAGTCAAAATATAAAGGTGGATGATATGTGCTTCGAAAATTTAAACTTTGAAGATCTTGGAGCTTCCTCTGGGCTAGTTTATGTGAAAATTTGGGCCATTGACAATTTACTGCTATTATTAATGGTACTTATATTGCTCCTCCCATCTTGTGAGGTGTTAGAATATTTTCTCACAGGTTGGTAGAGCAGGAGGTATTGACAGAGAGGGACATGCTATTTCATTCATTAACAATGATAATAAAGGTGCAAATTATACACGTTACATTACTAACATAAATCTCCTCCTCTTCTACATTGGAACCTTGTTATAGTGAACACTGTTAATACTAAAAACCCATTTAGTATAAACTAACTCTAAAGTCCCTTCTGTAAGCATACACTATACTATAGCTACTCTTTAAATGAAACTTCTGATGTGTGATGATTTTAAGCTGTTCCCCTGGTATTCTATAAGAAGTTGTCTTTTAATGTATGTGTAATGTTGTAATGTGTTTCTCTCTTTTTGACAAAGGAATATTTCTAGATCTGATTGATATGTTTGGGCCAAAGGGAGTGGTGTTGCCATCACAACTAACCACTTCTCAATATGTGGCTCTTCAGAGAGAGAGAAGAGAAGAGAAAAAGAGAAAAGTATGGAGGGGAGGAGGAGGAGAAGAATGTGGGGGCGGTGGAGGAGGAGGAGGAGGAGGAGGAGGAGGAGGAGGGAGAAAGAGAAGAAGGCAGCACAGTAGAAATTATTATAACCAGTAAGTTTTTATTTATCAAATTTATAATCTTTGTTTAATAATAACTAGGGACTCGTTGATGGATTTGATAAGAAAATCAAAAAGATTATGAAAGTTAGAACTCAACAATGCTATAATTTTTTATCCCTCACTCACTAATGTTTAGAGCTTGCCACCTGTGAAAAATATTTTAGAACAATACTGCTTCCTATTTCCATTAGCACCTCCGTCTTCCTAGCGACAGAGCTAGCTCCATTGAGGGCAGGTTCTCTGCCGATCTGCCGTCGCACGCGCACGCCCCGCGATATACTATATACACGCAGCGAAAACGCCGAAAACTGCTTTATAAGACGGAGCACTTTTCTTTGCTAATTTATCCGTTTTCAGTTTCAATACTGACTGCCATACTACGATATTATATTTCCGACTGATCTACAGCGATGGAGCCATCTTCAGCCGTAGTTTGCGAGATTTCTCTGCAGACCGGGAAATGCGCAGACGACGCGAATACTGCGACGAGCCCCGCCTCCACCACCATCAGGATCTGCCCGACTCTCAACATCAACTGCCGTTCGCCGCCACCGTCCACGATGTCGGCTACTTCCCAGTTCGAGGAGCACCTCCGTCAGGAGCTGGATACACTCAAGGATGCTATCTGCCCAACTTCGCCTTCTCCTCCGCCTCCTCAGCTCAGACGACATACACCACGTGGAACGAGCAGTACAGAACTGACTCGAAACTGAACTACTCGCAACAGCATCTCTCTTCTCCCTACCCAGCCCCCTTCAGTTATACCGAGAGCTACGGGACTCTGCCACCTCCCTGACCATGTCGTCCACTCGACTACTGCCGCTTCTGGTTCTCTTCTGGGAAGAAAGCGCTACAGAGATGACGAGGAAGCCGATTTGTCGGTTATCCCCGCCAAAACCATCCGCCACGATGTTCCATAGCTGACTAACACTTCTCTGCTAGAATTCCCCACTCCTCCTGACAGTTCCAGCGATCGTAGCAGCACCGTTTCACCCCAGCAGAGTTTCTACCAGAAGCAGCCAGTCGCTACGACGTCACTCTCGCATCCTCCTCTGACGACAACTTATCCAGCACCACCACTGCCGCAGAACGGAGTTCACGTGACGCTGAGTCCCAAGACGGAGGAGCTGTGGAATCTCTTCTATCCTCTGCAGACCGAGATGATAGTAACCAAGAACGGCAGGTAAATATCAGGACTAGCTATAGGTATATACCCATTTAGCTATAGAGCTTTAGAGCTTTGAGCATTAGAATTTTTTCTTGGAGGTTGCTAGTTATATTGCTGCATTTAACTTTCTTCTTCATTTTTGCAGGTGTCTGTTTCCTCTGCTGTTATTCAATGTGAGTGGTCTGGCCAGGAAGAAAGAGTACAACATCTCAATCAGAGCTGTCAACAGTGACCAGTGGAGATACAAATATCTTCACAACAGCTGGACCCAGGTAGCAGAATCCGAGTTCTCTCACGAGACTAAGAGATTGGTGGCCATGCATCCCAATAGTCCTCAGACTGGGGCGAAATGGATGGCAAAGGATGTGGATTTTAAGTCACTGAAGATTACTCATTATGCCAAGAGTAAAGGAGGAGATGTAAGTTAACAGTGCAGGCTTAGTCTTTGGAGCTTTTTACTTAATAACTTTTATAATAGAGCTTTTTTAAATTAATTATTTAATGCATATTATTATTGATTATTCTATTTCTCTTCTCCAGATACTGCTGCACACAATGCACAAGTACTTCTTTGAGGTGGTGATCAAGGAAAAGGGACAGAAGGACCAGGAGCCTTTCGTGTTCCCGTTTCATCTGACGAGCTTCATTGCTGCCATGGCCTACCAGAGTGCAAAGCTGACAGAACTGAAGAAGGAAAAGAACCCATTTGCCCAGGGTGTCCGACATCATGAATCAGAGACTGATGCTCAGCTAGCAGCACCCTGTCATCCTGAGCAGCAATACTCACATAGTGGCTATGGCTATGGATATTCCAGTTCTCATGTCTCAGTTCCTTACCCTACACCATGGAACCAAAACAGACTCTCTCATCATTCTCTCTAATCTAGACCACCATTTTGTATATAGTAGGCATTTTCACTTCCCATTTTTCTTCCACATTATATACATGGATATCATTTATTTTTTTTTTAAAATTGTAATAATTATAATAAATGTACAAGAACTTGAAATTTTATGAATGTTGAAAGAAGAGTTTTTAAGTTATACGTGGCTTTGGTGGAGCTAAGAATCCTGGGACGACTCGGCAGGTTGGAATTCGTCTTCTGATTTGTTAGCACTCTGTGTTACTGCTCGTTTCTTTGCTCTAGGGACCCACTCTCCCGTTCTGTTACTCTTCCTCCTCTTACCCTTGTTTGTTCTATTATCTGTTCTGTTCTCTTATTTGCCAGTCCAATATGGGGACTGATTGTTGTTTGAGGTGGATGGCATACGAGATGCGAAATCGCGGGTAATGTTTAAGAGTCGTTCTCCGTTTATATAGTTTCTTCATTTTAACACTCGTGACTCCTACCACTCTCAGTATTTCGCTCTCTGACGTGAGGAGTTGCTGGGACATTTGCCTCAGCGTCTCGGCGGAGAAGACACTCTCGGGGTTGTTCGTCTTGAACTCTCCTGCCACATGTAGTCTCAGAGCCAGGAGAGCCTTGTAGCATTCCTCTCTCACCTTGTCTTCCTCGCTCTGGGTCGGTTTAGAAGCTGACACGTTGGAACACGACTTTGCTTTGCCTCGGATTTGCAGTGTCGTTTTTCCTTGCGATAACTGCGTCTCACGTGTTCCGTTCCACAGCGAGGATGTGACTGGATTAGTCAAAGTCATTGTCAGTAGCATACAGAGCATTAGAAGAGACCAATTCACTCTGGTACAGATATTAGATGCTCTCAAAGGCTCCACGGCGGCGAGAATAGAATCGAGTGAACTTGGATCGCTTCCTCTATATAACCGAAGAGGAAAACTTGGAAAACACGACCTCGAGCGTCTACTCCATACCTCGTAATGACAGGGGTTCTGCCTGAATCCCTTCACATAGGGACACACGATAACGTGGTGTGTTACGTCAAACCGGGGCCTAAAGCTAGCGATCTCGCAGATGGTATCTTTCTCTTTCACCTGATCTCTTCTCACTCTGACCTCTCCAGTCTACAATCCGACCTAGATACTATCTCTACCTGGCTATCGTCTAAATCTCTTCAACTCAACTCCTCGAAATCCAA
>JAODVQ020491120.1:0-10154 GCA_025400075.2 Phenganax stokvisi
TTGCAGATTCACTTGACCTTCTTCCAAGACTCGTGATTAGCAGCCAACACACTGGTAGACATTATCTTCAGGCTGGTTATATGTACGTTATCAAGCAAATATGTAATTGTAGTGGTGCAGATGCGCGTATTGCGCATGCGTAGATTGAAAAATCGAAAAATTCGGTTTTAAGGGTCGAAAAAAATTTTTTAAGTTCCCTTTTAACGCAAATCGTCTGTTTGTGTCCTTTAAAGGTTTTAGATTTATTTTAGTGGATGGAAAAAAAAGGTTTTTTGATTGAAAAACTGACCAAGTGTCAAGTAGAGGTTTGAACGAGAGAGCGCGTAGTTGAGAGATGAAGTTATGTTCGATATAACATGAAGTATGGGGGTGTCCGAAATTAAATAATTACGGCGGGGAAAGGACGCTTTCGGTTTTAAAACGAACTATTTCTGTTTTTAAGGTTATTTTGAGATGAAGTAGAGTTCAATTGGTGAAAAGGACAAGAAGAATGAGTGACAATAGCGATGTTTTTGGAGTGGAATGAAGAGTAGACTGGCACCTGTCTCATACTTGGCCTCAGGTAGTGGTTAAAATAAGGGGCAGTTCGCGAAAAGCTTGATAATGGCGAGGAACAACAGAAGTAGTTGTGGAAAGCTCGAAGGTCTATAGCAGCACCTGTCTTAGGGCCGGTTTACATGGAAGCGAGTTACCGGGCCAGACGAGTTACTTGGTTGAACCGAGATCCCAGCAAAAATCGCGCACCTGCACTTAAAAAATTGTACTTGGCGCACCCGAGATCTCGTCGAAAAGTGCCACGTTCTGCAGACCGGCTCTAGGGTCGCCTTTTAAATTGTTTATGTCTTACCAACCAGTAGCTTGATGCTTGCAAATTTCAGTCAAGCAAATTACTCTGCGTAATAAATTTCTCAAACTTTGTATATAACAGATAATTTACTTCGTAATATCCATAAAATATATTTTCAAATTGAGAAATTCGATCGATGCACTTGACGAAATTACACGAAGTTGAAGAGATTCTGTTCATAGTACAGCGGGCGCCCGTGTTCTCAAAACAGGCAGCAGCAGGTATGGCAACCACATCGGAACTGCTCTAATTTGCCTTTTGTTGAAAGAATGACGAACAACAAGCTGCTTTTCAGCTACTTTCTTGTAATATTCGAGCTGTTAAATGAACTGGCACTGCTGAGCTATGGGGAGAACAAACTGAGCGGTACGTTCTTGTTTTGCTGCTAATATTTATTCCTCATCGTTTGGAAATAATTTTCTTGTAGTTGCATTAATAGTAGACTAGGATTTTGTCCTGTGAACGTGGTCAACATTTATGTAGACTCGATTTTAGGCCCTTAATTATTTAAAAAGTATGGAATTTTAGAATCAATACATCTATGTGCGCCTGTTTGTTTGATTTTATGTGATTGAACAGACCTAACTTTGTGACTTGAAAATGAGTAAAATTTAACAATTTTTCTATAGTATAAGTGCTATGGCCTTCCGCCGTCTGTGGCGGGCGGCGATGTACGGAAGTCTTATTCCAAAGCCGAAGTCATGTTCGGTGTAAAATAAGATAATGATATTATGCTTGATGCGGAATGAAGTGAAGTAGTATACCAAAATTTGAACATGGTGGTGTCACAGCAAGTTGTGTTTCCCCCCAGTGAAGTGCTGTTAAGCATTAAAACAAAACTAAGAGAAGCATTGAAACAAAAAGCTGAATTGCTTCCTAATTTTTTGCTTTTCCGTGAGAAAGTAAGAATATATATGTTAAACAGGTCTGCTGTTCTCTTTTGACCAGCAGCTGTTTGACAGGTGCAAGCTTTTATTTCAAGAAATTAATTGAAACTTCATTTGCAATTCACTTTTTGTCATGGCCTCTGTTAATATCTACCTTTTTTATTTCTTTTTTGTAGGCCATTTGCTGCCTGTTGGATTGCAGGGTGTTTCTTTAGGTAATATTCCAGAATTGAAATTTTCTCCTGACGGACGATTCTTCTATGAAAAGTTCATTTATGGACGTCAGCCGTTGCTTATTCGTGGGGCAGTTAGTCATTGGCTAGCTGTGAAAAACTGGCATAATGAAACATACCTTAATTCAACGTATGGCGATCTTCCATTTACAGTTCATATGAGCAAAGTATATAAGGACTCTTTAAGTGTGCGGAAAGATATGAACTTGTCAGATTTCTTGGCAATTTACAAGGAACAACCTGTGTATCTAGACTCACAAATTCCTGCTTCAAATTTAATCAATGAGATCAATTTGCCATCTATACTACAATGCAAGGAGATGATTTCAAAAATTACTGATTTGAATCTTTTGATGAACAGTGGAGATGCTACTTCACCATTGCATCATGATGGATACGAAAATATCTTGGCAATTATCTCAGGAACAAAGAAAGTTGTTCTGATTAATTCTTCACATAATCAAAATGTTTATGCTGATGATTTTAATGTGCTGCCTGGACTTTCGCCCGTCGACCCTCTCAAAGTTGACTTGGACAAATTTCCCAACTTTGCTCATGTGGAGTATTTTGAAACTGTTTTATACCCAGGTGTGCTTTGAGCTAGTGTTTTTAATCTATTTTTAACATTGTATGTTAACCATTTGGTGGCAATAGTTTCACCCTGAAAGTATGCAGGTATGGTGCTTGCCGCTGAATGGTTAACTAGAGAAATATGAAGCAAGGGGAATGATATGGAACATTGCTTCTTGTTGAGTTATTGCGGTCTTATTCTGAAGTTATAGCTTTAGTATTGCTATATAGGACATAATATATTTGTGTATGAAACTTTTAGGAGACATGTTGTATATTCCTCAGTACTGGTGGCATCATGTTTTCTCAAGTGGCTCACCAAACATTGCAATTAATATATGGTTTGCTATGTTCAACTTTGAAAAACAATTTGAGAGTGCTGGTTTGCATGAAAGCAAAGATGTTACAAAGGTTATTCAATGAAAGTTCACATTTTGTAGAGAAACACCCCCAAAAACTTCTGAGTATGACTGCTTCTTCAAAATTATGTTCTGGTATCAAAAGGTTGCATGTTAACATATTTCCTGACAAGAGGTTCATTCTCTTTTTTACGATTGTTGTGTAGAGTAGGGAAGGGACTTTGGGGAGCAGTGTATTATGGATCTCTACTTATATTTTTAATTTTTCAGATTGCTGAATTGTTTGAAAAATTGGTGAAAGAAGAAGCGAGCAGTATTGAATGCAACGATCAATCACCGTCACTAGATGAAGTATTGAAAGTTATTGTTAGTGATGATTTATATGCGTCTCTGAGAATACCACGTGTTGCAGAAAGACCTGCTGATTTCAAACTGATAAGTGGATACACAAGTGAGTTGAATATATATTGCCAGGGTATTATCTCATGTATGATATATGTGTTCTATGCTGTCAATTATGCCTTTATATTAACAACATTAACGACTCATTCCTTCCCATTTTACAGTGGCTCCTTTGGGATTTGGAACAGCTGGACTTCATCCTAATGACAGAATCCCAGCAATTCTTGCTGCTCTAGATTCTGGTTATAGGTAATAGTTAGAGACCTAGCTGTTGCTATGGGAGCTCCTCATGCAATGCTAAGGCAGTGTTGTTCAATCAAAACATTTGTGCAAATTATGCCTCACAAGCGTTCAGTTTAGCACTAATATAGTTTTTCTCTTCAAATTTTTAGAATGTTTGACACTGCTCAAATTTATGGAACTGAGGCCCCTCTTGCAGCAGCAATCAAGGAAAGAAATATTGCACGCAAAGATATAACTATTGTTACAAAGCTTCATCCCCAGCACCATGGCTACGAATCCACAGTTTCTGCCATTCAAGAGTCTCTGGTGAATCTAGAAACGGACTACATCGATGTATTTCTCATCCATACAAAATATTGCGATGAAGGATATTTTAAATGTCCTGAAGGTAAAAAATGTTTGAAAAATATTTTGAAAATATTGTAAGTTGGCCAATTGAAAATTGGGATTTTTAAAGATGTTTTATAACCTCAAAACTTACCAGCATATTTAATATATCATGTGAGGGATTTGTATTGAATTTTTTAGGTAAACCTGATGGTACATGGCAAGAAAGTTGGCGTGCTATGGAATATTTACACAACGAAGGCAAAATACGTAGTTTAGGTGTTAGTAATTTTGATCTCAAGGATTTGAGAGAACTTGTGAATATGACCAAAGTACCTGTATCAGTTTTACAAAATTGGTTTGATCCATTTCATCAAGATGTTAATGTAAGAGCATTTTGTGCTCAACACTCGATTCATTACATGGGATATTCCACTCTAGGTAAGCCTTCTTCAACTTGTTTTGTGATTGAATTTTTACAACATTTATTTTGAATTCTTTTGTGCTTTGGTTAACTAATGGCAAGACCTTTTCATGGCAGGTGTCTAGTTATTTAAAAAGTATGTCTTGATTTAGCTATATCAATTGATTTTAGGCTTTCAATGGACCACATATGGAGGTCTAGAAACCAATCCTGTTCTAACATCAGCAACATTCTTTGAAATTGCCAGCCACTATGAATTCGTTGTAGCACAAGTCATACTAAGGTAATCTGCTTTCACATTTTTTTCATTTTTTAACATAAGGGTTTTTCATGCAGCATCTTTTCATTATGAACTGGACTTTTTATGTATTCCTTTTTTAAGGTGGGCAATACATCTTAATGTAACTGTAATTCCAAGGTCACATGACCCCCGTCATATTCTCCTCAATTTCAAAGCGCTGGATATACATTTGACTGACGAAGAAATCAAAGACATTACTGAGGAGGGGTCACCAAGTACTGGTCATGCCTCTGAAGAGAAAACTGAGCCGGATGAAGAAAGCCTAGATACTAGTGACAAAGAGGAGAGTCTGGATACTGATGACATTATGGATGATTTGAAGAAAGATGAACTATAGACGAAAGCAAAGTATTGTATAGTAGTACGATATATACATATGTATAATATTCAGAAAATATTTATAACAGATTAAATAAATATTTAAGGTGGTTTACAGTTCGTTGAAATATACCTCACCCAACGCGCAGGGTTGACTTCACAATCACATCCTAGGTTGAAAATGGCGCGGACGTGTAGACTAGGTACGAGTGAATGAAAGCGAGGCTAGTGTGACGTGTGTTTTCTTTCTTTTCAAAAGAACAGTGAAGCATAGACTAGCACACGTTTTAGATCGTACTTTGCGATCATTTCATCACAATGTCAAAAAACAAGAAACTCACAAAAGAAGAGGAGTTACTCTTGCAAGATTTTGGCCGAAATGTGTCAACAAAATCTTCGTTGCTATTCTATTGTAACGCTTTTTTTGTGTCTGCTGTGCCACTGTGTAAGTGTCTAGAATTGCTAGTACTTGAGTTTTAGTACGATTTTTGAGTGTGAGTGAGCTAACAAGTTCTTAAAATGTTTCCAGGGTTATTTTGGCGAGTTCATGAAATGGATCCGCAAGCTTCAGTGATACTGTTTTCTGTCATGACTTTAGTCTGCACTTGGCTCATTTCATTTGCTTATAAGAATATCAAATTTCAACTAAAGCACAAGTAAGTTACAGTGAACCATTAGAAAGAAACTATGCCAGATGATTGGCATAACTAGATGTCATTCCAGACTCCTGCTCGTATTTTCAGCTTATGATTGCACGTTGTAGGATAGCATTGAAGATTGAACAAGCAGTAAGCCGAGAAGTAAATAATCAGCTCGATTCAAAACCAGAAACAAAAAAATTAACAAGACAAGAAAAGGATGAAAGGTTAGATTTTGTAAAAACATGTTTTGTTTTACCATGAGAGTACTTTGAAAATTGATTTGGTCTTTTTTTTTAGGATCTTATGGAAGAAGAACAATGTTGCAGACATGGAAGCGACAACATATTCAATTTTTTACAACAACACATTGTTTTTGTTCTTGATGTTGATAATGTCTTTCTATGTTGCTCGATCATTCAATCCTGGAGTGTATCCTTTTCAGAAACAGCAAAAGCTCTGTGTTATCAATGGTATAATTCATACACCTTCTGCTTAGTGATGTCTGCAAATCCTTTTTTCAGTTGTTTTAGTGCACAGCCATTTGTGGCTGCAGCAAGCATTTCCCTTAACATTTTTCAGTAATTATGTGATGTCTACAGCTGTAGCCTCTGGATTCCTAGCTCTTCTATCAACGTCATCACCAGCATCGTAATAATCATTTGAAAACCTGTTTTTAAAAATAAAGATGACCAAATTTGCACATTTTATTTTTTGTTCATTTACAGTTGTAGAATAGGATTTCATTATGCTCATAGGTAGGCTGAATTTGCACGCGTTGACCTGTGTGTAATGATTTGAATTAACGAACTTCAATGCAATACTTGTTGAAACTGTATCTGGGGAAACGGGGGTTCATATGCGAGGTTCCTTTTTTTCTTTTTGGTAATTGAGGTCGTTACCAACACTGGTGATTACTATTGGTTTTGCCACAATTTAACAAGCCAAGTTCTGAGTGGTTAGGATGTTGGCGGGATCAGTGACATGGTTAAAGACAATGTAGTTCGTGTTGAAATAATGTTGTTTCCAAAAACCTTTAACTTTATCAAAGACAGGGACAGGTGTACCGTAGTGACTTTGAGTTTCTCAAAAGTCATGTACCATATTCCCAAGCCTCCCATTGGTTGTTTTGGCGTTCTCCGTGGGGGGGAAGTACACTTTAACTTTCTTTTCTCTCCCCCCGGAAAATGACCGTGAAGGCCTGAGTACGGACGAAAACACGCCGTGGAGAAACAAAGATGTTGTTTTGAGGCTCGTTTTTATCTGAAAATTTTAGCATTTTTTGCCGTAAAAATGAAGAGAAACACTTCAAAAAGAAAAGAACCATTGAACTCTGAAGCCGGTGTAGTCGGTGAGTTGTCAAACTTTGAACTATACTGTAAATTTTTGGTGTTTTTTGAAGACAAAGTCAGATAGAATTTGTTAAAATTTGTTGGATTTTATTGAACCTGAAATGATCATTAGCTGCTTTCTGAAGTATGTGTCATGACTTACGTGTTTTATAATAAATGTATGGAACAGAAATAGATCTTAAAAGTGCATCTCTCATGTTGGCTTCATGTTTCTCCCCCCGGTTTTCTAACCCGGCTCAGGCCTGTCATGATTTGGCGCGTTTATTCAATATTTCTCATTTTTTCGAAGATAAATTTCTTCAATATTCTTGTTATATTGTACCTTTGATATATACTTGAAACCTAAGTGATCTGAAATGAATTTTTGCGAAAAATACACTTAAAAAATGTGGCCGTTTTTCTCGCATATTAGTGTGTTATTGTTATTGTTGTTATAATTGGTTGACCTGCATTTGGCAGACATGTATCAAATCTCAATCATTTTTCATAAAATAGTTAGTTTATTAGATCGTTGGTTACGGTTTTGTTGGGATGAAACACCAGTTTTAATTGAATGATGTCAAGAATGCCCAAAGATATAGTCAAGCTCATATGTTGTTTAGCCAGAATTCTTGCTTCAACTTAAAAGTTTTACTGCACTAGGTGAGTCTTCAAAAAAACAGAAAAAGGTACAAGCCAAGTCACCGTATAGCCCAGCAACTTCTGCAGGTGTTGTTGACGAAGATGTGCCAGAGTTTTATAAAAAGGTGAGTAACAATTAGTGCAAGGTACGGTTTGGTGTAGTTTTCAGTATGGATTTATTTGGCACCTGTAAATATTTGTGATAAAATTGATAATTGCATACAAAATGTTTCAGGTGATATCAACGAAATTTTATGACTAACCGTTACAGACCCAAGGTTAAAGTGAATAATTATGAGTATTTAAATATTTTTAGCCATCTGTTGTACTAGCAGAGCATTTGGGCATGAAATTGGAATACTCCATTCCGTCAGGGGAGGAAAGTGAAATGACATACAAAAAGTTTCAACGTTTTGTTCACAAGCAGATTGCTGCAGCCAATGCGAGCTTTCCTAATTCAAAAATCGTTGCACTCGTAGCAGCTGCGTGGAAAGATTACAAAGCTGAAATGGTTGACAAAGATATTGGTAATTAATGTAAACTTTTGCTTTTCTGTCAGATTTTTGAAACGTCCTTTGCGACAACTTAAGATTTTTGGGTGAATAAAAAATAATTGCAATAGTTCATTTTGTAGAAAAAGGAAGTTTTGTAAATGAGGAGAGAAGTGAATCCAAACCTGGTACACCCGAGGTTCACACAGAAAATGAAGATACTACAGAAGATGTTGAAGAAATAAAATCTGATCAAGGAAAGAAAGCTGGCAAAAAGAAGCGATTGATTGCTCCTATAAGGATCAAACTCACAAAAATGTCTGTTAGTCAAAAGCTACAGAAGTCATTGGTACGTACAATGTAATCTCTTGAAATTCACTCATTAAGTAAAAATATTGAAGTTTTTTGGTCTTTTTCAGGAGCAATCTGATGACTCAAACAATGAATTCATTTCAGAAAATGAAGAAGTAATGACTGGGGCAAAATTTAAAAGTATGCAAGGTTTTCAATTTTAAATAAGACTTTGGTTTTTCTTGGAGAGTTTGTCTTTTTTTCTTGCTGTGTTCAGTCTAGAAGCTTTTTCTTTGAAGGGCTAATACATGACAATGTTTTGTAGGTCTGCCATATGAAGAACTAGATACAGATAGTGATGCAGGGAGCAATAGCAGTCGTAGCAAGAGACGTACCAAGGCAGGAAAAAGGAAAAACTTGATTGAGATTGACTCTGAAGAAGAGAGACCAAAGAAAAAGAAGTCAAAATCGAATGAAAAAAGTAAAGCAAAGAAAGGAAAACGAAAAGGTTTTTACAACAAAATTTATCCCATGTTTATAGAATAGTTTTTTTCATAATTTCATCTGTTTTCATTTTAGTGGTGAAAAAACGAAGTCTAAAACAAAATGAGGTAATTGATAAGGATAATGGTGATTAGATATTGTGATTGATGAAAATGTTAGGATAATGATGGCTAAACAGCATGATTGATAGGATAACGATGAGGATGAAGAAGATGATCAACATCAAGATTATTGTGAAGTTTGTGAAGAAAGTGGAGAATTATTGTTGTGTGATACATGTTCGCTATCTTTTCACTTGCAATGTCTTGATCCTCCATTGGATGAAGCGCCTGACGGTGTCTGGAGTTGTCCCAAATGTGTAAGTACAATATCGCTTGATGATATCGTCCATCATATCAAGTACAATATTGCTTGATGATATCATCCATCATATTTGGAATAACATGAAGTAATAAATATATTATCTATTTATGAAGGAAGATGAAGAAGCTGATCTCGAATCAGATGTTCATTTTGATTTCTGTCGTGTTTGCAAAGATGGTGGAAATCTTCTTTGTTGTGATTCTTGTCCTTCTTCCTACCACATTCATTGTCTTAAACCTCCATTAAAACAGATTCCTAATGGAGATTGGAGGTGTCCCAGATGTAAGGTAATGGAACTTTGCTATCACATAGTCATAGGCATAGGGGGCCAATCTCAGTTGGGGGAGCTGAGGCTATTTGCTCGAAACTCTTCTGTGATATATGGTCTCATCCTCTGATGTTTGCACCAAAAAACGGAAATATATTGCCAGAAAAGTGAATGGTTTACCGAATCTGGGGCTGCAGCACCCCAGTCACCCCCCTAGCTGGCTCTGGCACCTATGCATATAGCGTTCAACATTAGATCTTGTTAAATCTTGCTCAGATCCTGCGATACTTTTCTGAGATTTCTTAGCAGATTCTGCTAGAACATTGCAAGGAAATCTTTCATGTGCACATTTATTCAAGTGTGAATATTAATTGTAAAGTGTGTTTTGAGAGATCTAATGCAAAACCACTGTATTATTAACTCATTCAGATGAGCACAGATGACCTTAGGTTCTGAAAAGTATAAACTGAGGCGAAGAAAGATTGAATTCTTATACATATTATATTTTAGACATCTCCTCTTGAAGGAAAAGCCGCAAAAATTTTGTTTTGGAGATTTGTAAAAGTACCTTCAGAAGGCAAGTATGCTGAAATAAAAAAAATATCAGTTTATTGATTAAGGTGGCTCCCCAGAGTTTTATCTCCGGGGGTATTTTGATTGTATAAACAAGTAAATTTGAATGCCAAAATAATATTTTGGTCGCGAAACAAACGTT